>JAOTRH010020336.1:0-22176 GCA_034768845.1 Heliamphora exappendiculata | reverse complement strand
ATATGACAAAATGTGTTTGATATATTAAAAGAGGGGTAATTGGCTAACTGTGCTGCTAATTTTGTTTAACCATCTATCTAATTAACATGCGTGCATGTAAACTTCTTTCTTTAATTAGCTAAAGAGAGTTAACGATGGGTTCACTGCTTCAAGAATTTTTGTGATGAGTGAACAAATGGGATGGGATATTTTGTTTCAAAATATTTATATTCTTTTATCTCACTGCATTTAAACTATTAAATTATTAAAAATATTAAAATATAAAAATCTCGTGTATTTAATACGTTAAAAGAGAGAACATAAAAATTTCACAACAAAAAAGAAAACATAAAAATTGTGTTTTATTTGGGTGACTTCACACAAATTTTCTTGTTAAAACTCTTACATGGCCAAAAAAAACACGTTGCCCAAAGTCAACAGAGCTTAACGAATTTAAGCTAAACATTAGCATCGTAGGAAACATTGGGGGTGTTTGGCAAAGTCTGTTAGTTTTTAATTTTAATTTTTTAATTTTAATAATAAATTATAATTTCTTTTAAATACTTACAATTTTTACTATAAGTTATTATTTTTTTTTTTTATATTTCAATTATAAGTTAATATATTTATCAAATACTTATAACTTTTTTTACATGTTATAATTAAAAATCTACTAGTTTCACCAAAACTAAACGTTTTCTTTATTTGTTTAGAGAAATTATTAATAGTTATAGATAATTATTTATAAAAATTTTTTATAAATACGTGTAATGTAGTTATTACGAAGATTTCTCCACTTCAATAATTTGAACAATGAATTCTATGTAAGGAGAAATTATTCTATGTATTTTTTTGTATTACTTTAAATAAATTTAGACCACTCACCATTTTTATTTGAGACTCGTATATTAAGATGGGAAATAATTTTTCCTATTTAGGAATAGAAATTATTTTAACTTAAATTTTAAAAGTAGCTTAATGTAAAAAAAATTTAAAGATAGTCAAGAAATAATATTTAATATTTTACCAAGTAACCGTAAATAAATGATAATATTTTTTTCTTATATTTTAAGATTAATAAAAAAATTTTTATTAGTTTTCAAATTTTATTTTTTGTCATCATTTCTTTTTATTTATTTGATCATTTTTATATATATTTAATAAAATTTTGAAACAAGATATTGAATTTTAACATAATTAATTAATATAATTTTATAATAGATTAACTTCTTATTTTGTTAATAAAATAAATAACTTAAATTATTAAAATAAATTTTTATATTAAATTCAAAATTAATGTAACTAGACCGAACGCGTTGAACGGAGAGAAGTAGTTCGCTTCAATCTTCTTTACATAAACTTCCTGTAACCGACTTCCCATTCAAAATCTGATCTGCCAAACAGTTCAATCGCAGAGAGAGAGAGAGAGAGAGATGGTGACCGATATCCTTCTCCAGGCGGGATTAATCCTCCTAACAGTCTTCATGTTCCTCCTGATGCACAACATCCCCCAAAAAGCTATCTCCAAGCTCCGAACAAGGCGAAAGCAATCCGACATCCAAGCAAAGCGCCACTTCGTCCAGGGAGCTCAGCTCTTAGCCCAGGCTCAACTCCAATCCAGATCCGGCAAGGACCAATCCGCCGCCGCTGCCCTAGCCAAATCCGCCGCCGAGGAAGCCGATCGCGCCATCGCGCTCGACCCCAGGGACGCGGCGGCTCACATCCTCAAAGCCCTAGCCCTGGACCTCCAGGGATTCAGGACCTCGGCTCTCGACTCGCTCGACGCCGCGCTGTCTCCGATGGCGGCGAAGACGCTGTCGGACGAGGAAAGAGGGGACGCTCTGTTGAAGAGGGCGGAGATGAAGGTGGCGATGGGGCAGATCGAGCGAATCGACTCGGCGATCGCGGATCTGGTTGAGTCGGTGCGGTTGAAGAGCGATAATGCGAAGGCGTACTCTGTCTTGGGAGGATGTTACGAGAAGAAAGGGCTAGCGGAGGAGGCGAGGAAGGTCCAATCCGGAGCAGCCATGGCGGCTCGAGAGGCGCTTAAACGTTTGAGTTCGTAATTGCCCCTTACTTTGAATCGATTTGATTTTCACTTTTCTATCTGAAGTATCGTGTAATTTCCATCTCAATTTGATCCAAATTTTCATTTCGAATCCACAATTGGTATTAGCTCTCAAATCTGAATCGGTGTTGGTTGGCCAAGTGAAAGTGGTGTAGGTTTACTTCATCCACTTCGACATTAGGGAACTCTCCCCCTTTTTTG
This sequence comes from Heliamphora exappendiculata, assembly GCA_034768845.1. Lineage (NCBI taxonomy): Eukaryota > Viridiplantae > Streptophyta > Magnoliopsida > Ericales > Sarraceniaceae > Heliamphora > Heliamphora exappendiculata. The sequence goes on along the minus strand of JAOTRH010020336.1, from coordinate 19,928 downwards.
GGGCAAAATTACAAACACCTTCGTCAAACAAATACAATTAGATTCCTGACGTTTTGAAAATTACATCCCACTCTAGCGATTTAAATTCACATAGCGATCGGTTCTCTTCGTTAATCAGACTGTAGTTTGACACAGATATTTTGTTGATATAAACTATTTGTTTGTTTTGAATTCTAAAATTACCTTACTAAAACTCAACGAGAATCGTCTCATTCTCATAGACTATTTACTATTTAGTGAGGTTAAGACTATAATACATCTTTATTTGTTAAATATACTTACTTATATTTATGCAACTGTATAAGCATTTAATGTATATAAATAATAATGAGCACACTTAGAATCTCCCCCTCTTCTCTTACAGCATTTTAAATCATTGTTCTCATAATTTACCAAGTGAGCTATCCTATTTTAGGGGTTATTATTTTATTCATAATTCTAAGTTTACTTTCTATTTTATTTTAAAAAGTTATAATTTTTTTTTATAAAAAAATCTAATATAATAATTCAAAAAATAATATATATATCAACTTATTATCTCTCGGGTATATATATATATATATATATATATATATATATATACTTTCAGCTCTATTTCTTTCTCTATCCATGGATTTGGACGTGTCAGATCAATTTTTCGCAACATAGGAGAAGAGCCTCTCCACCAATTGATCTCCAACAAGAGAGATTTCAGAAATTTCAAGAAAAGAGAAGAACAGCGCTGGAGAGAATAACAGCCGAAGAACAAGAACAAAGAAAAAGAGAAGAACAGCGTTGGAGAGAAAAACAGCCAAAGAACAAGAACAGCCGAAGAACAAAGAACAGCCGAAAAAGAAATTCAAAAAAAATTCCGAGCCTCTCCAAAAATTTGCACAGCTCGCCAGATATGGCGAAGCATTTCTGTCCACCGTAAATTGGCGAAGATGGTGGCGAGCTCGTTGGCGTTCAAATTTTGCAATATTCTTGCCATTCTGGCAAAAGAGTCTACAATGGCGATGCCGTTGGAGATGGTCTTTAGTCTCTTTCTGGCTTCTGCACAAATTATTTTTTGACCTCGATACCTCTCCTCAATCCTCTCTCTTAAAGGCTACCACTGCTGCCTAATGCCGCCGCCACCAACTCATTGTCACCTCCTTAACACCGCCTAATGTCGTCGTCACTAGCACCGCTTAACGTCGTCGCCTCCTCAACTAACGCTAAACGCTACCGTCGTCGTTTTCAGCACCGGCTAACGCCACTGTAGTCTCCAGTGCCGCCGCTGCTTCCGGCACCGCTAACGTCACTGCTGCATCTAATCATGGGCCTGCTTGGGTGAGGTGGAGATGCTGAAATTAGAGATTTTCTAGATCTTGATTTTGGCGTCGCAGTGGCCAAAAAGCTTTCCTCTACTTCTATTCAAATTCAGATCTTGATTTTATTATGTAAATTAGATTTTAGCCTGATAAGATCCTGTTTACATTGAAAAAAATTATATTTTATATGGAGAATGTTATTTTATGTCCAAATGTTATGTTAATTTTTACAAAACTCGGTGAAAAATAATTTTATATTTTTGTATAAAATATTTTGAAAAATAACAAGTAATAATAAAAAGCAAAAACACAGCAATTAAAAAAAATTATAACTAAAGAACAATTGACATCAATGAGCATTATTTGCTTAAGGTAGTTATAAGTAGTTATTGACTATAAGTTGTTTTTATAAATAACGTATCACTTTCAATTTAATCATAATTTTACTTTATAAATCCATCAATAAAATTTTATTTAATCTTATAAATAGTTTAACTTAAATTGTAAAAATAGCATGTAAATTATTTTACAAAGATTTCGAAGAAAAGGTTTTCAGCATTTGCCGATTACCGTATGTGAGTTTCAGTTTTTCTTTTTTTGCATGTTTATTCGTATTTCACAAAAATTAATAAAAACACTTTTTATTAGTTTTTAATCTTTATTTTTTATATTTATTTCTTTTTTTTTTTGGTTATTTTCATATCTAACAAATTTATAGAACAAGAGATCAACAGCAGCACAATCAATTGATATAATTATTTGTCAAAATTGACAAAGAATTTTTTTTTTTTTTTGGTTAACAAAATTTGACACATCCATTGGGCATCTTGCTAAGTTGAAATGTAAAAATGACAAACAAAATGCCAAAATGGCAAGAAAAAAAAGAAAAAAAATGTAAGTGGTGTTTTATCAATCAATACTATGATAATGTAAAGCAAAAATATAAAATCAAAAAAATGAATAAAAAATGCTTCTATCAAAAATAAGCCATGACAAAAAGAAGTATAATGTTACTTAATTAACACTGAGAATATGATGTAAAATTTGATCAAAAAAATAATGGTAAAAAATATACTTTCAATACCAAGTATTGAAAGTAACGTCTTACCCCTATCGTTTGAATTTTAGTTTGAGCCAGAGTAGTTTTTCTTCAACCAAAAAAGTTAATTTTGGTGACAATTTTTTGACGCCAAAAGGAGTACACTAATTTGGAGATATACAAGTCACTCAAAAGAAATGCTGAAACACGGTATGGAACTTATATTAATCCACACCACAAAACTAAAGATCAGAAGCCAAAACAGTTGGGAATGAGTATATTTATAACCAAAGAAGAATCTCTCCAGGAACAACTAGTGTTCCTCGATAAATTATACAGAAACATTCTACAACTCACGGTACGAGCAATAAAAAGAGAGAGATAAGATCCAACCCTGTCATGACAAAAAAATCAGAGAATCACTGCAGTTCTATACCATCAAGCCACTTAAGTTCAGGAAGTACCTTCATCAGAAACAACAAAAACTTTTCTTCGGCTACCACATTCCCGATAATGTCTAATTGTGTCAATTTCGAGTCTTTAAAGATCGAAAAAGCTTCCCAGTAGTTTGTGACATCAGCGCCATCAATAGCAAAGTCACCAAAACTCCAATCACTTCCTACTGTATGAGAAAGAGGAGAGGAGCATAGGTACCTTCTTGTATCAACCGAGTGTCCACCAATCTCGTTGTACGAGATATTCAATACTTTTAATGACTCGATCAGTTTCAAAGGATCGAGAGCAGAAAAACTACCGATCTTGTTGTTACTAAGGTTCAAGCAAGACAGAAGCTGCATAGCCTCTAATCCTGTCGTAGAGACAAATACAAGAACTCGGTTACTTCCATTTGAATAATCACAAGAAATGCCTTCTAAACATGAAGATGTGCTGGGAAACCATCAAAAGCCTTGATTGACCCTATTTCACAAAACTAAAAACCATGCAATAACAGATGTATCAGTTAAAAATTCTAAATAGATATATTTACACATAGCAATGAAATGAATTAACTACCCCCAAAAAAGATGCATTTTGTATTAATGATGTTTTGGTGCTTTATCATGACATCTTTTTCCTTTTTTCCCCTCAGGTATAACAAAAGGCTTGAGAGAGCCCATCTAGATTGATGAGAGTGTTCAACTGTGTTTATTTGCAAACTTCTGCTGGGGTAGATATCACCATGTGGTACACATATCAAAGAATGAACAGCACTAGAGATCAAGAGACACTTAGCAAAGTTCACATGGTAGGGTACATCATAAATCAAGTTGGTAGATGAGTTCCCCTGTCAAAGGGATGTGTCATCGCAGATACGTCGTTGAGATTTTCATTATAATATCTTGATTTTGGTAATAAAATCTTAATTATCAAAATAATGTTGAGTAGCGCATTATAACACGATAGTAGTAACTTTTTAGTGCCTCCAAGTAACTCCGTAAAATAAAAGGAACTATTAGTTTACCTTCAATTGAACAAAGTTGGTTGTGGCTGAGGTCTAGCATTTGGATCCACAACAATTGCTTAACAGACCCAATTCGTGATAATGAAAGATTACAGAGCCGTAGACAAATGTAACTATTGATGCTCGAAAACGACGAATCTCTGTAATGATAGCAATGCCTCCGTAAAGATTCTGGATTGGAAGTCAACTGCAAAAGCACAAAAAAAAATATTACAATCTGTGCAATTGAAGATCTGATTACTTTTATCAAGATTTAAGATAAGTCTTTGACAGGCAAATGCTTTCTAATTTTATATTGTAGAGATCTCCCAGTAGAACTGAATATGGTGGAGGAACACTAAGCCATTAACTGAATATATTTGGTTATATTTGTCTACAATTATCAGAGATTTGTAGACAAGATATTGGCATAATTCCAGCAAATATAAATTTAGTTATAGTTAGCTGTACTAATTTCACTAATAAACCCAATATAAGATCAACACTAAATGGTCTTTAGGCGCTAGTCAAGCTTAATAAAGGATCATGTCCACCTGTTTACTTACAAGGGCAAGTTGAACAAATTAAAGAATGCAAAATAACACAGCTACTTGGACTTTTGTCGGCTAAAGGATGATTTGAGCTCAATCTTAAGGAAGTGTCTTTCAAGTTGTGTGAGAAGCTCTTCAATAGGTTGAACAAAGCCCATGAGACTGCCCTCAAAACCATTTTAATCACGCACACACACACACAAAAAAAAATTTTTAAAATTGATATCTTTCTTTGAAGTTCTACTTTGAAGCAAGCATTGTGAGTGGGCTGAGTCTGGTGACAACCTCGCGTGTATAGAGTGAAATAAAAAGCCTTTCAATCTCTGATGCCCAAAGACAATATAAGCATGAAGGAATGATCTGATCTGAGTTGAAGGTCCTACAATGAAAGAGAGAGGCCAAAGAAGACAAGAGACTTGGACTCGGGCTTGTGGAAATGAGTTGAAAGCAGATCATTTTCATTTGAAGTGTTGTTTACTAACTGATTTTAAGGGGTGTGTGTGTGTCTGTGTTTATACATATATATATATATATATATATACACACACACACACACACACACATCATAATTTCATGTAAGTGATCATGTAATCAATAAGTCAAATAATCTTTATAGGATTATAAAACCATCAAGAAATTCCATCTGGTGATGTTAACAATGAGCAGAGACAAACTAGAACTTGTATTTATATTGCCAAGGCGATCTCAAACACTGGTACCACAAACTCAACTAAGCTCCAACAAGGCGCACACACTTCTCTTAACGGGGACAGAACTAGGAATTCATTAACATGGGGCCCAAAAACATTTATATTTTTTTGCATATTGATATAAACTATTCGATTTTAAATGGAGAATAAAAGAATAATTACAATCTAAAAAATATATGAAGTCAGTTATGAACAAAACAAATATTATAACATAATTACATTTCTGTACATTTAAAATTCATGATCTATCTAAATGGAACTGGACATTCTTTCAAATTCTTAGAGGTGGTGTTTGGAAAAACTTTTCTCAAATAACTTATTTTCTTCTTTCTAAACTTTTTTATATTTATTTTAATTTTTTTACTTTTTCAATCCATCTTGTCGCGATGGACTAAAAAGGAAAAAAGAAAATTGACCAATGTTAAAAGAGGAAAATAAGATATACTTTGGTTGAAAATAGCTTTTTGGCTTTTTGGTCTTTAATGAGATTTTTTTTGGTCTAAAATTCTTACTTGTTTAATTTCGCATGATGAGAGGAATCCAAAAGTATAAATGTTTATACTAAATTTTTAAAAAATACTAAAAATGAAAAGAAAAAAAAAACATAATACTAATAAAATTAAAATCCTCTATATTTGATGTTACACTAGTATTTTTTTGAAATTGTTCTTTAATAATATATAATAGAAAATTATGGATAAAAGCTGGGGGGCCATGGCCCCCCATAGTCCGCCCTTGTTTCTATCACAGTCTCTTTACCTGCTAAGTTAATCCCAGATATACACTGCAGTTGTGCAGCTCTACTCAGATCAGCTTCTTCTCACTCGTAAGTCCTAAATTTAAAGGTTCCAGTGGAGAATGAATAGACAATGCTTGAACATGCAGCACAACCACAAACAAATGAAATTAAATGGGCTATGCTTTCATAATAATACAGTAGAGAAGAGTCATTCACCTGCTGCAATAAGACTAAGCTGTATTCATCCTTGTAGAACTGAGAATGTGCTGGGTCGAATTTCATAAGATCATTATACAATTCCAAGATTTCTTCAGAATGGACCAACTTGTAATAATCTGAAGCCTTGTTATTCGATATCATTATATCATGTGCCGTCAACAATCTTGCAAGCGTAAGCTTTCCAATTTTACTACAATAACCGAAGGGAGAAAATAAGAAGCAGCTGCACAAAAGAGAGTTGTTTTTAAGATGCTAAGCTACTCATACCAGTTTGTCACTGATAGCAATTCCCGGAAAAGAGCTATCTCATTAGCTATTGTCTCTGCATTCCACTTATAAGATGTTGACTCATTGTCACCACTGTTCTTCAATTGACCAAAAATTCTAATTTGGCTTAATTCCTTAAGATGTGTTTCACAAATTCGAAAATTTTCATCTCCCCATGAAATCATCTCTAAACCTTGCAAACCAGCACGTTCTGAAGCGGGAGGTTGTACATTAACAGTAAATTCAAAATGATTTGGATGGCTATAGTGAAAACCTCTCAAAGAAACGATGCCCTGAAAATGTCCAACGCTGACCTTTACTGGAATGGCTGGAAAAAGATGGAGCTTCTCCTCAAGAAAATTTAGACGTGTCACCCAAGCTTGGGCACTTCCAGATTTATTTGTTGAAAGTGGTGTCCAAACTAGATCTTTATTTGTATCAAATACAGATTCTACAATTATTGTGGATGAGCTTACACCTTCAACTGCTTCACTAAAATAAAGAATGACTGGAATTGTTCCAGTGTTAATATGGAAACTTGTTGTGGGAGACAGAGCACAATCATCCAAGCACCCATCCACTGATGCATTCAGAACAGAACCATGAGGGGGCCAGGTAGAAATCAACGGGGGCGTCCCTACTTTTACTGTCTGATCAAGAAGCCAAAGATGATAAAACCATCCACTTTGATCATCCGGGTCAGTAAAAATAGCTTGGTGTACAAGGTCATACTCCTCTGTCAGAACTTTCTCCTTTGGGAAGTATCCTTGAACCCTTTTCTCCAATAAATGAGATAAAAGAATACTGCAGAAGTTTCATGGTTAGGCAGCACGGGGGAAAAATTAAAAAAAAAAAACAAAACAAACAAAAACAAAAACATGTTTGAGCCAAGAGACAGAAGCATCACAAGGTAAAACATGCATTTCTAATGCTATAAATGCTCTTAGAACATAAAAAATTTGACAAAAAGAAAAAGAGTTCAATTGAAATAAAGAACTATAAGCACTCTGGAGGAGGAGCCATGAAGGTCCAACAGTGATTATAGTCCCATTGGACCTCTGGAGCTTGAGAGGAAAAGCACTGCTGGACAGGATGATTTTGGTTTTTGAGTAACATCCGAGAATAGATAGATCAAAAGGTTGCAGATGGGGCTTTATGACACCATTTGCCCAATTAAATCCAGGTATCAACATTACTAAGACGAAAATAACTACACGAGGATGGACTACTAGAGTGACTTAATAGCAAATGTGGATATTCTGCAATCTACAATTTTTTGCAGCATAGCATGTTGGTGGCCAATCCTATGTCAGTTCTAAGCACAAGACTCAGGGAAGAGAAGCCCAGGTTAATTCAGTAACTCCGTGCCTGCAGCAGCAGCAGTAACTCGGTGCAGACATCACTGTATGCAATTATCGTATATCCTTTCGCCATCTGTTTTCAGAATCCTGAAATCTTGTTAAGCCCATTCACCATCCTGAGGTGCAGACAATATATATGATTGTTTTCAAAAGTGATCCCACAAAATTTTGCACTATTTCATCACAAAAGGTCATCAATACAAGTTACAATATTCCTTTTGCATCTATGAATTTTTTTGCACCACTTTCATTGCTCAACGTATATCACTATCGTGAGATACTCACATCATGTGTAATAGTGAGTATACATATATTTGATTGCCCACAAAGTGATCGTAATGGTTTGACCTTGCATCTCCAGAAGGCTAATTGATACAAGTCATTGTACTTCTTTGCCTGAATAGATGTCTAAACACTTCATCCAATGAGCAAGTAAAAGACTTGTACCTCTCATCATCTACTTCAAGTTTTTATTCCTTTCTGATAGTGGGAGGTCAAATTATTTGATTTATAAATCTTTGTCTATGGTAGATCCTACAACAGTCATCGGTACTAGTAGACTGTAACTCCTGATATATCACAATGGTAAAATCAACTAGGAACGGAAGAATTTCGAACAATAATAAGATACACAACCTCTCTCCGAACCATGTGCACCACTGAGTCTGAGTGTATAGTTACTAAAGATCCATTTTAAAATCAAGAACCCCAAATGTAAGAAAAATAAGAAATTATCAACAAAGGTGAAAGAGGGATTTTCATTCCCCATCACTTTCTTCCTATGCATGGGTGTCTTTTTGATGTGAACAATACATGAAATTGTATTGTATTTCATTGGAATTAGAATTTATTCACTTTTCTTATAGTATTAAAAAAATTATTTAGGATATGTGCAAAGGTGATTCCGTGGGGGTGAAATTAGTGGGAAAGGAAAAGGAAAGAACTAGGCCCAGGTCCTCGGGCTCGTTGGCTTGATCGCTCGTGCACAAACAAATAGGAGTGAGACTGGCCGGCATTCTAGGTTGAAAAACCCATCCGATGCTTAAGTCAACATACTGTAGTGTAAGTACCGAGAGTTCTAAAGAGAATTCAGCAAAGATTTTGTAAGGGAGATTCTATCAGTGTACCTTGTATTTCGGTTCGGTATTTATAGTGTTGTTGTGTGAGATTTGGCGGGAAATGTGCGGTTCTCCGTGTTCGGTTCTGACGGGAACCGTTGACCTGGGATTTGGCAAGAAAAGGGGCAAAAAACACCATTTTTTCCCCTTTTGGAGACTGTTCGTCACGCCTTCTATAACGTCGGCGCACTATTTAGCTGCTTTGCGTCGTGTCAGTTGTCATTTGATGCAGAGGCATACGGAGATGATGCCATTATCAACGTTGTGAGCTCGGATGTCCCATCGCATTTAATGTGCCCTTGCCTCGGTCGGGACTTTCAACGTGCATTCAGCCGAGCTTAGGAGGTCGGGCCAACCTAACCTTTAGTCCTGCGGTGGGTCCCCTAACTGCCCCGATACGTCCCATTGGGTCTGGCCTTCGGGCCAGCCTATCGCTTTTGGGCAAACCCCGTCAGGATATTATTTTATTCCTTTTCAGTTAATTAGGATATTATTACGATATTATTTATTTTCATTTAGATTGTTATTTGTTTTCAAATAATTAGGGATTTTTGTTTTCTTTTTTTATTAGGTTTAAACTTATAAATAAGATGGTTTTTTGATGTATTGATCAGACATTGATGAATAAGAATTTGAGTTGATAATTTGTGTGATTTCTCACTCTTTCTGTCTTCTTCCCCGTAATCTCTCTTCTTCTTCTTCTCCTAATCCATAATCTCTATTCTTCTAATCTATTGCTATTGCATTACTTTTTCTTTGTTATAGTCAACTGCATACTATAGTTATTAAAAGCGATAGACGTATCGAGGCGCTAAAGATCTCTTGGAGCCTAAGCATGAAGCGTGAGGCGCGAGGCGCGAGGCGAGGCTCGGTGCAGGCTTTATTGAAGTAATGTGCACATTGTTGGAAAAAAGAACAAATAGCGTAAACAATTAATTCAAAATTAAATATAGAAAAATTGAAATTGGCATGTTATAAACACTAAGATAAAAAAAAAAGTCGAATAAACATCCATTGTTCCAAAAATTACAAAAAAAATCTACCAAATGTTAAATAATTGACACTTTTTTCTTAAATAAGTACTGAATAGGAAAACTCACTAAAAGAATATGCCAATATCTAATTCAAAACCTATAATTGCATGTATATCATGATCGGATAAAAGTTCATCTTTACTATCAAATAATATTTGGATTGAAGGTCAATTCAATTTGAAAGAAACAAAAAAGAAACAAGCGAACGAAAAAAGGAGAGAAAATGAGTGAATGAGATTGAAAAGATATAGCAAGGCAAAAAGAAATAGAGAAGAAGAATGGAAAGAAGAGAGCACGACATTGGTGCAAATCAGGGAGAGAAAGGTCATGAATCATGATACGTACAAGAACAACAGGAGGATGAAGAAGAGATTTCAAACTAAAGTAAAATTCAAGACCCAACAAAATCATATGTTAATCTGTACAAAAGTTTGTTTATTTCATATCCTCTCTGGTAATTGTTAGATTTATGATTATTTTAGCTTTATTATTATTATTGTCATCCGGTGTGGTTGGATACATCACATCTTATTGTATGTTTTCGTTAGTATATAAATAAACTGTTGCGTGCCCCATTAGGGTTAACGCTTTCATTCAACCTAATAATGTCCTATTAATTACCAGAGAGGATACGAAATAAACAAACTTTCGTACAGATTGACATATGATTTTGTTGGGTCTTGAATTTTACTTTAGTTTGAAATCTCTTCTTCATCCTCATGTTCTTGTGCGTATCATGATTCATGACCGTTCTCTCCCTGATTTGCACCAATGTCGTGCTCTCTTCTTTCCATTCTTCTTCTCTATTTCTTTTTGCCTTGCTATATCTTTTCAATCTCATTCACTCATTTTGTCTCCTTTTTTCGTTCGCTTGTTTCTTTTTTGTTTCTTTCAAATTGAATTGACCTTCAATCCAAATATTATTTGAAAGTAAAGATGAACTTTTATCCAATCATGAATGAAAGCTTTAACAAACTTTGGCCCAATGGTATAGATGTTTGCCTCCAAATGGGAGGTTAGGAGTTCAAGCCTTACTAGGAGCAAGGTGTGGGTGTAATAAATGTGTGAGTTTAGCCGTTCAAAAAAAAAAAAAAAACATGATATCAAAGCCACCGCCGCCGACAGCTCCTCCTTGAAACCCTAACCCTAGCCGCCGACCACCTAAGCCGCCACCTTCAGCATTGAAACCCACCAAAACCCATCGCCACACCTCCACCAGCCACCGCCGCACCTCCACAACCCTAGCCGCACATCCGACAGCCTCTTTCAGCCACCGCTGCACCTCCACCAGCCACTGCTACACCTCCAAAACCCTAGCTGCACCTCCGACAGCCTCTTTCAGCCACCGCCGCACCCCCAAAACCCTAGCTGCCACCTCTGATAGCCTCTTTCAGCCACTGACAATCCTCGCTAACTCCCTTTTAGCCACCGACAGCCCTTTTTTCAGCCCCTTTTCAGCCACCAACAGCCGCCGACTCTCTCTCTCTCTCTCTCTCTCTCTCCTTCACTGTGTCATCTGTTAAATGAACTGCCTTTATTCCGTGAAGAGGTTTTGTACTCTCTGATTCTTGGTGATGCAGTGAAGGTTGGTTGTTGCTTTCTGTAGTTATTCCATGTTCTGGTTCTTTGGTGTTGTAAGAAGTTGTGGTGATTTTATTTTTTGAACAAGGATGTCATCAGGAGGAGATGGATCTGCTATCCGAACTTCTGAGACTAATGAGTCTCTGACAGATACTGGGCGACCAGCAAGAACTAAGGTGTTCTCTTCTTCTACTCGGCTTATCGATGAAAAGCTTGATGGAGCTTCAACTTATCCTTTGTGAAGAAAGAATGTGTTGAAATCCCTGCAAGATATGGAATTGGATTCCCACTTATTTGATGATGCTCCAGATGCTAATTCAACTACCTACCGTACCTAGGCGCGGGATGATGCTCGCATTTTCAGTCAAATCATGAATTCATTGGACCGCAGTGTCAAGATCTTGATCGCAAGCGCTGATACGGTGAAAGAAATCTAAGAGGATATAGAAGATATTTATTCCTCCACGAATGACTTGTCGCGTCTATATGATGTGATGCGATGCTTTTTTCGCTCGCAATAGGCTGGTCGTCCCTTTCAAGAGCACCTTATGAGATTTAAGGTGCTCGCCAATGAGTTTGATAGGCTCTTTCCATTCACTAATTCGCTTAGTAAGTTTCAAAAGCAGCGGATGCAGATTCTAGTAGTGTGCTTCCTAACCAGTTTAGATCCTAAGTATGACACGGCCTGTTCACAGATTCTTGTTGAGACTAAAATTCCTACCTTGTCTAAAACTTTTCGTCAGGTGAGTCACTCGATGCGTCGTGACGACACACAGTCTTCACCTGATGCTAGTGATCAATCTGCCTTCGTTGGGTATTGAGGTAGCAGTTGAGCCCGTGGTCGTGGCCGTAGTCGTGGTAGAAGCCATGATGGCGGTCGGACTTGTGGAGATGGAGGGCGCAAAGGAGGTGCTCGTGAGACTTGTTATTGTCACTACTGTGGTAATTCAGTGACATATTCGTAGTACGTGTTATAAGTTACATGGAAGACCGTCTCCAGTGGCCAATGCTTCTGTTGATTATCCCCATGCAGACTCGTCTTCCTCTTCTCAGAAGCAGCTAGTTAAGATGACACCAGCAGAATATGAGCAGTATGTTCAATCTCAGGTTGTTAGTCCTCCTAATCCTGTCGCCACTGCCTTTGCCGGTAATCTTATTCCTAGCGCCTGTTTGGCGACTACTCCATCTGCTTGGGTGATTGATTCAAGTGCCTACTATTATATGGCTGGTTCCGCAGGTATATGGTCCGACTATCAGGTGACTCTTAGACATCGTGGTATTCTTGTGGTTAATAGATCTTCTTTACCGGTTAAGGGGCATGGAGTTGCTACTCCCACTTCGTCCTTAACCCTAACTAATGTCTTACATACTCCTAAGAATCCATGTAATTTGTTATCAGTCAATCAGCTCACTAATGATCCCAACTGTTGTGTGACTTTTTATTCTGATGGCTGTGTTTTTCAGGATTTTACAAAGAGGAAGATTATCAATAGAAGTCGAGTTTTTAGTGGGCTATACTTGGTGGAGGAGGTTGCTGCTAAGGCGTGCTCTTCTCCCAGTTTTGAAGCTCATTGTCATTTTGGACACCCATCTATATCTAGTTTGCATAGTCTTTATACTAGTTTTCATTCTATTTCTCATATTGAATGTGAGTCGTGTCGGTTAGCAAAGCACCTACGTGTGCCTTTATCGCCTCGGGTCAATAAACGAGATTTGACTCTTTTTTCTTTGGTTCATTCAGACGTTTGGAGACCGTGTCCAATCGAGTCTGTTTTCGAATTTCGTTATTATGTTATATTTGTGGATGATTATTCTCATATGACCTTTTTATATTTTATGCGGCATAAATCTGAAGTAGCTTCTAGTTTTTTCTCATTCTGTATGGAAGTGCAAACCCAGTTTCAAGCACAGATTAAATGTTTGCGCAGTGACAATGGTGGTGAATATCTTTCCACCCAGATGAAGAGTTTTATGTCTGCTAATGATATTGTTCATCAGACTTCTTACCCAACTATCCCACAACAGAATGGTGTCGCTAAGCGCAAGAACCGCCATATTATAGAGACTGCTCGTGCTCTTTCGTTTCAGATGCAAGTACCTAAGAAGTTCTGGGGGCATGCCGTGTTAACTGCATATTACTTGATCAACTGTCTCCCCCCTCAGGTCCTTTGTGAAAAAATTCTGATGGCGGTACTCTCTTCGACGAAGAGCCTTTTCTCCCTACCCTTGAGAATTTTTGGGTGCATTTGTTATGTCCATGACACCCATCCCCAACGAATGAAATTGAATGCGCGTGCTCTCAAGTGCATCTTCCTTGATTATTCTAAGACTCAGAAAGGGCACCGCTGTTTTTGTCCCTCACTAAACAAGTTCCTTGTCTCCCGCGATGTCGTATTTGTGGAGTCTACTCCTTTCTTTTCTACGTCAGCTTCGGTTGTATCGGGGGTTGAGAGATCTGATCCTGAAAATCTTGAATTCTTAGTGTCTTGCTTGCCTTTGTCTTCTCTTGCAGGTATTCCTACTACTAAGGTCCTCTCCACCTTCCCCATCAACTTCATCAGCTTTATTGGAACTCTCCTCTGCTGAGCTAGTCTCCTCGTCTGAGAATCCTCTCCCCACGATTAGTGCTTCTTCTCCTAACAGTGATACTCCTATTGCTACTCAGAAATCTTATCGGGCTTGCAGGGATCACCCACTATATACTACCTTCTACAAGGGACTTTCAGCCTCCTTACAGGCTTGTATAGCCACTCTGGATCAGGCCGTTATACATCGTACTATTCCTAAGGCATTAGCTAACCCTGGATGGTGGGATGCTATGATGGAGGAGATGCAAGCTCTTGAGTCCACCTCTACCCAGTATCTTGTTTCTCTTCAGGACAGTAAGCAAGCTATTGGATGCAAATGGGTTTTTACGGTCAAGATTCACCCTGATGGTTCTCCTGCCCGCTTGAAGGCTCGTCTTGTTGCAAAAGGGTATGCTCAGACGTATGGAGTTGATTATTTTGAGACCTTCTCCCCGGCCGCCAAGATAGCATCTGTTCGTCTTTTATGTCTCTGGTTGCTACTCGCCATTGGCCTTTGTATCAGCTTGATGCAAAGAATGCATTTATTCACGATGATTTGCAGGAGAAAGTATATATGGAGCAACCTCTAGGTTTTGTTGCTCAAGGGGGGTCCCAGCTGGTTTGTCGCCTACATCGATCCCTTTATGGCTTGAAGCAGTCTTCACGAGCGTGGTTTGGTCGATTTAGTATGGTTATGCATCAATTTGGTCTTTTACAGTCCGAAAAAGACCACACTATATTTTATAGGCGTTCCTCTACTGGATGTATTCTATTAGTGGTTTACGTTGATGATATTTTTATCACAGGCGATGATGTCGTGGGCATTTCTGAGTTGAAACAATTTTTAAAATCTCAGTTTCAAATTAAAGACTTTGAGGAATTGAAATACTTCTTCAGGGTTGAGGTGGCACAAGGCAAAAAGGGTATCTTTATTTCCCAAAGGAAATATGTACTGGAAATTCTAGCTGATGCGGGACTTTTGCAAGTAAATGGGGTTGAGTCACGTATGGACCCGAGTGTTAAACTTTTCCCTGATGAGGGTGATGTTTTTTCTCATCCTGACCGAAATAGGAGCATGGTTGGGAAGTTGAACTAGCCAACAACAATGACAAGACCAGACATAACCTTTCCTGTGAGTGTGGTGAATCAGTTCATGGTTGTGCCTCGGGTTCCACATTGGAACGTCGTTGTTCGAATTCTACGATATCTCCACATTAATCCTGGCAAGGGGATAAATTTCAGTGATCATGGTCACTTTATGATAGAAGGGTATTCTGATACTGACTGGGCGGGATGTCCCATTGATCATAGGTCAACTTCCGAATTCTCTATATTTATTGGTGACAATCTTATCTCTTGGAAGAGCAAAAAGCAGGACGTGGTTTCTAGTTCGAGTGCAGAAGCTGAATATTGGACCATGGCCATGGCGACATCTGAGATTTTATAACTCTGTCAGTTGCTTAGTGAGTTAGGTGATCCTTGCCATGGCCCAACAAAGTTGTGGTGTGACAATAAATCTGCGGTGTATATTGTCACAAATCCAGTGTTTCACGAGCGCACGAAACATATTAAGATGGATTTTCATTTCACTCGGCGTGAGTATCAAAACAGTGTGATCGTGTTCGGATCAGTTCGTACTAGAGAGCAATTGGCAGATATTTTCACTAAATCTGTTCCGGGTCATCAGGTTCGATACATATATAACAAGCTGAGCATGTTAAATATATATGTTCCAGCTTGAGAGGGGTGCTAGCTTTATGATTATGTTAGCTTTATTATTATTATTGTCATCTGGTGTAGTTGGGCACACCGTATCTTATTGTATGTTCTCGCTGGTATATAAAAAAACTGTTGCGTGCTCCATTAGAATTAACGCCTTCATTCAACCTAATATTGTCCTATTAACAGTAATAATATGAGGTTTTGTTTTTAAGTTCTAAGTTTTTAAATGGAAGTGCCTCCACTTTTGATGTTGAATAAATCTTATACATTAGACGGCTCAAACTGTATTAAGAAAAATCAAAAGTATAAATGAAGCGCAAGAGACGTGCGCCTTTAGCCTCTCCTTGAGGCGTGCTTAGGCGACGTTTCATTAAACCCGCCTCGCCTTACTATACCTGAGGTGCATGAACTGCGTCTGCACGTTGGACTTAGGTACATGCCTAGGCGCGCATTTAACAACTTTGCTACATACTAGCCCGAGATCCAAGAAGTTCAAAAACCTTAAATGCGTTTTAAAGCTCAAACGTATGCAAATGTATATAGAAAGGGTTACTAAATCCCAAGGTTCTTGGAAAGCCACTTCTATTAGAAAACATAATTGTTCAATCACAATTAACTCTTTTGCCTAATACAATTCCTTGTTTTTAGGGTTACCTAATTTGGTTAGATATCCATGTAAACAAACACGTTTCCAGTTGCTTTACGCAAATTATTTTGTTTTTATCACTCCATAACTTCTTGTTCAAATTTGGTTAATGCATCCATTTTCTAGCTTAAAGGATAACTTATATGCTATTTCTCACGCTTTGCAAATTAATAATTCAGGTCTCCGCAAGTGGAAAAACCCAAATATTTTACTGAAATGCCATCACAAAACCCTATATTGCTAAAGTTTACCACTTCAACGGGACCCAAGTTCAAACTATTAATGCCCAATTTCCAATAAAACTTTGCATAAAAAGGGTTGTGCAAAAGAATACAAGGACCTCTATAATTTCAGTAAATATTTTCTAAACTATTTCCTAATAACAATTCAGAACTGAACCGTGAAAGACCATGACTTGGACACATTTCATTACACCACTACAACAAAAATGCACATGAAACTTTAGAACCCATTGATGGCACAAGAAAGTATTTACTAAACTGATCCTTTCCGATAATAACAAATCAAACGTTAAAATCAAATGACAGGGAGGCATACCTACGGTTATGCCATGCAGAGTAGTTACTGAAATTATCATTTATCATATCAGTTGTGAACTGTAGCTGCTCATCATCAGACCTGTTCTTCAATGATGCTACAAATCTGAAGGAAAGAGAGCGGGGGCAAATAAGACCATTTGCCTGTGCATTGATATATTATAAGCAAATCAAACTAAGTCTTCACCTCCGGTAATTCCAAGCATGGAAATTCCTGGAATCTTTCTTCAGGAACACTCCCAAAAGCTGCAATTCCCAATCTAAAGATGAATAGCCCTTGCTTAGCACCCATTTACGATGATACCAGGCACCGTAAGACTTATAATTCTTTGCTAATGCATGCTCTGTCTGCATAGATATTCAGCATTTTTATAAAGTTCAAAACAAAAACAAAATGTTCTAAACACAACCCCCCAACAAAATTACACTAGGCAGCTGAGAAAACTAAATAAAAGAAAGCGTCAAAATTTTAAAATATCATGATTGTATTTGTTTAAATTCAATAAACAAACTTTGCACTGAACTCAGCTCAACTAAACAGTCACATTCGGCAAGGTTGATGGGAGGTTTAATTGAAATCAGAGTTGAATTCTTTTTTGTTAAGTTTCTCAGCAACCACGCAGGACCAACTCCAACAAATGAAAAGCAGAAAAAGAGTAAAAATCAGATCTTTTTTCTCAAGTGCTAAAGGAGAAAAAAACATAAAATTTTGAATTTCATGATTAGTAATTCTTCAATTTCCAGATAACGAGATCTGCACTAAACTCAATTAAACCATATTGTTCTATTCGGTATAGTTGACTGCAAGGTTTAATTAAAATTCAAAGTTGAATTATCTTTGGATTTTCCCCGTTTCCTTCGTTTGTAAGCAAACAAATAGAAATATAGGACCAAGTGCAATGAAACGACAGAAAATCACAAGAATCAGATCTTTAAGCCCTTTAGTTGATCAGAGAAACGTACAACTTTCAGTTCTTCGCCCAAAACTAATTTAATCGAGTCTGGATCGGTCTCCGTCTCATTCTCGCATTGACTGAGGATTCGTTCAACTGCGAGTTTTCTGTAATTCCAAGCCGTGAGATACTCCGGATTGGCCTCGAGAAGCTTCGCACACGCCTCTAGGGCTTCTTTCGTGTATCTGAACAATTTGCGCAAACAGAAATTGAAGATTATTCAAGAATCAATACGATCAGCGTTTAGATCACAGAGTTTAAACAACATAATTGTATACTTCCATACTCGTGCATATGCATACATACATACATTTATATATATATATATATATATATATATATATATAGAGAGAGAGAGAGAGAGAGAGAGATAAGAGTGACATTTTGTTGTGGTGAAATTGAAGGAACTGAGATTGGAGCGAGCGTAGTTTAGCAGCTTTGACAGAGGAAGCATTTTCCTCTTCTGGCGTTGGGGATTTGCGAGGACGACCGTGCATAGCTTCGTAACGAAGGAGAATCGCGAATGGAAAACGAGAAGGGGGGATGGGGGAAGGCCTGTACGAAGATGCGACGGGAGGCAAAAACTGGAAGAACCGAACGGTGCGGTGTTAAAACTTGTAATAAAAAATTATAAGTACTTAAAAAATATATATATAATTTATAATTAAAATTAATAATAAAAACTAAAAATTAGACTAAAAAGACTTAGCCAAACAACACCAGTGTTCCGAACCTGGACGGGCAATCGTGTGTGATAATTTTTTTTATTTGCATCTCTTTTGTTATATTTTAATTAAAAAAAGTTATGCTAATTTAAATAAGAAAAAATTTAGGATAGATTCTATTATTAGATGATATTTTAAGATTAATTTTGTCTAATTATTTTTAATAAATTTAGTTTTGCAACATTAATATTAACCGAAAATACTTTTAAATTAAATGTTTATAAAATTTTATTGACTAAATCCCTTCTTAAATAGAAATAAAAAATCTCACTTTAAAAATTTTGTTCAAAATTTTTTAAAAAATTTTGCGCTGCAACCACCACAATCCTACTTCTGTCGCCGGCTTCATCCTCTATTGTCATCTTCGAAGTATTGCTGCCAACTCCTTCTTCTCCAATGCCAACGTGGACCTGCCTCTCTTGTGATTTTTTTCACTTTCTCCAGCGCTAATCTCCTCATTCTATTAAACTGATAAATTTATCAGTTTAAAATTATTGAGAAATTTTTCATTCCATTAAACTGAGAAATTTTTTCGGATGAATTTTTTCGAGAAAATTAAAGTGATAAATTTATCGATTAAATTAAAATGATAAATTTATTAATTAAAATAATAAATTTCTCACAGTAATGGAAACGTCAGATATGAAAGAGTGATAAATTTCTCAATACAATCGTGACGCCGGTGATTGATGAGTCAATATCTGAAAGGAGGAGGAGCGACGGCGAAGAACTCCATATTTGAAGGAGGAAGGAGTGGTGGCGACAAAGAAGTCTAGATTTGGAGGAAGGAGTGGCGGCAGCGAGATCTTGAGTTAGTGGTGGCGATAGAGGACGACAGAGCAGCATTTGTGTTAGTGTTCGTATTTGTGTGGCGTTCGTATTGGCCAATAAGGGGCAGTAACGATGGAGGATAACGGAGGAGAAGAAGTGCTCGGTGGTCGAATGGTAGAGAAGAAGGGGCGATGGAGACGAATAAGGGCGTCGGCGCACGAGAGAGAGTTGGTATTGTTAGGATTTTATGCTAGTATTTCACTTTAAATTTTTTGGTCTTCCATCTTAATTTGTGGAGTTTCATATAAATCATTAACCACTATAAGAACAAAATTACCATATTGGGTAATTTCAAAATTCAAAGTTTCATATAAATCATTATCCTAACAATCCATATTGTTAGGATTGTATACTAGAGATTATTTTTCATAATTATAAATTCAGTAAATATGATAAAAGGAGAAGTAAAATTTCTTAAATAGAGTCAAATCAGTCATAAAAAATTATTCTGATTTATGATGAGACTAAAATTAGTAAAAAAAACTCTAGCACGATTAAAACTCTGAGGTTTAAAAAAATGACTAATTCTCAAATTTATATTTAAATGATTATACTTTTAGAATTTTTCTCAATTA
>JAOTRH010020325.1:0-22177 GCA_034768845.1 Heliamphora exappendiculata | reverse complement strand
CTATCTCTCTCAATTTTAAAATGTAACTTAATAAACCAAACAGGAGTTTAGATCTTACCTGTCAACGATTGGCCCGACGAATAAGAAGAACAAAGTGCCAAGAATATGTATTTAAAATTTTACGATGATCGGATTTTATTTACCATCCAATCGATGCACAAAAAGGTTTCATTTTTTTACTTTTAGATTATATCAACTATATTATTATAATTATTATTATTTGAATATTACATTATAAATCATTCCTATATCTATAGAAGTAAACATCAGACTCAACAATTTGAGATTCAATCAAATTGGGTCTGTTAGGTGTTCGCTCAAATAAATAACTAACTGTTCGAGCGATAACATGCCAAATTATTTTCTCTATCCACGAACCTGTTCGGTTGTATTTGACTCATAAGTTTCAGATTCAATAAAACTCAAATTCTAAGATCTGTTACATTTAAAAAATTACAAATCCAAACAAGTTTTAGAAATTTTACAAAATCTCAAACTCTAAACTCTTAAAACAAAAAAAAATCCTAATACAACATAGCTCCCAACAATTATAAGAGTTTTATAATGACACAAACTATAGGAAATCAAGACAACTCAATTTCTTAATAATATAAAAATTTTAGATTATAAATTAAAAAATCTAATAAAAAAACTCAAAGTTCTAACAAAAAGGCAGTTTTTAAGCAAGTTACCATCAAACTCTCAAGTGTCTTGATGAAGATAAAAGTTCAAAAAAATTATATTTTGTTTTATTTTGACATAATTTTATATTAAATACAAATCTTGTTTGATGAAACTCAACAAGTAGGCTCCAAAAACATATTTTTTGTAAAAATTAAATATGTACAATAAAAAATTTAATATTTTTAAAAATGTATAAAAATATTTTAATTACAAAAATAAAAGACAAATAAGCAATAAATAAGAAGTAATTAGTTATTTCCAAATAAGTACCTATAACTTTTTTTATAACTTTAAACTAAAAATAATAAAATAACTTAAAATTGGTTCCCGAGTTAGACATAAATGGGTGCATAATCCTTTTGTTGGTAACTTTTCTTTCCAATAATAATAACTTTTCGTTTGCCTACCAATTTTAAATTAATTTTTTAATTTTTAGTTTAAAATTTTAAAAATTAAAAAATTTAATTTTTAACCGTCAACTTTTAACTTATTTATTTTCTAACTTTTTAATTTTTCTCATAATAATTTTAATTTTACCATTCTACATATAAAATTACATAAATTCTAACTAAATAATTATATCCTAACTCATTTAGGTTGAAGTACAATTATAGAATTTTATATTGAGTTTATTTGATTTTTTTTGTGACTTAAAAATTATTATTTTTTAATTAAATAAATTTTTTAATTTTCTAACATAAAATAATTTAAAGTAACAAAAATTGACTTAAAAATAAGTTGAGAAACGAAAGCTAATTACAATAAAAATAGTGATGCCTTTCAATGATTTGGGGGAAAAAGAAACATGAAAAGCTAAGAAATGATAAGGGTAGTAGTGTAATGATGTTGATGAGAGAGAAAAAAAAAGTGGGTGCAAGAGAAGGAAAGAAGTGGATGAGGTTATCTAAAGGTGAGTCTGCATTTTACTAGATGGTTCCAAATTAAATTAAGGTTTTGTTTAACTGTCTTTTCTGAATTGTATTTTGGATTTTGTAGTGTAATTTTTAGTTTTTTTTTGTTCCATTATGAACTTAAAGTAAACTTAAAGGATTTTAAGTTGAAAGATTAAAAAGTTATTTTTTTTCAATTGTCAATCTTAATTTTTTATTTTTTGCTTATTGACTTTTACGTTTTGTTTGAGCAATTAATTCGAAGTTAAGTTTTTTTGTTCTTTTACCTTTTTGTCTTTTTGTTTAAAGTTAAAAGAGTCAAAAAAATTTATTTGAAAACTTAAAATTTTTTAGCTTTTTAACCTTTTTTATTTTTTTACGTAAAATAATTTTTTATATATTTTAAAATATTATAATTTTTATTATATATATTTATTTTTTATAAAAATTTTATTTTTAAAATTTACTTTTCAAATTCTATTAAACAAAATATATATTGAATATAAAATTATGTAAAAAAAAATTTTAAAAACTATAATAATTTTTTTGGCTTAAACCCACTTTAAGTCATGCATTTTAACTTATTGCCTTTTAACGTAAAGTCATTCATATAGTTTACCAACCGAATTTTTTACTTATTTGGTTTAAAGCGATTTTAAGTAAAAACTTGACTTAAAACCAGGTTTCCAAATAAGGCCTTAGTCTTTTACCTTTTGTTAATTAATTTAATATATTTTAAAAAATATCATGATTTTTATTATACATATTAGTTTTCTTAAAAATTATTTATTTAAAACTTACTCGTCAAAATTTGCTAAACAAGATTTATATTAAATATAAAATTATTTAAAAATAAAAAAGAATTATAATAACTTTTTTTAATTTAAAACTTTATGACTTGTTATTTTATTATATTTTAGCTAAAAATCACTTTCAATCAAATAAATTTCCAACCATTTAAGTCACTCCTAAAATTTATCAAATAATTCTTATTACTTATTTAACTTAAATTTACTTCAAGCCAAAATCAGACTTAAAGCCAAAAACTAAACCTAAAGCTAAATTACCAAAAATGCTTTAAAATAGTACTTATTAAAGAGTTTTTAAATACTGCGCGTAAATTAGTACAAATATTTTTAATTATAAAAAAAAAATATTATTAGATACAGTACTTTGGTAGATAACTTCAATTGGGGGCTTTGTGGGGATGACTTTCTTGGGGTTGGGAAGCAATATTATTTTTAAATTCCGACTATTGAGCAAATTAAAAAAATGAACGACTGGATGACTCACTGATTCAATCAGAATTGAATTGAAATTAAATTATGATGTTATAATTATATTATTAATAATTTTTATTTTTATAAATATTAAATAAAAATAATATTTAATTCACAATTCAAATAAAAAATAAAAATATCTCATAATCTAAGCATAATTCTAATTAAATAATTAGATTTTCTAACAAAAAAAATTAAAATTTAGAATATCATTGATTGTCAAGTTAAAATAGAATGAGCATAAGTGACAAATATAATAAAATATAAATTAAGTAAAAAGTATTAAATTTACTACATCACAGTTTAAAATCTATTCAAAAAAATAAACAAAAATTAAAATAAACAATTTTGTGAGGCTTTGAAAAAAAATATAAGTTCAAAAAAATCAAAAAAAAAATTTAAGTTAAACTCAAATACTTACCGACCAAGTCGGTTTTCATGAATCGGTACCGATTCGTCCAGGTTACCAGTTCAATCGCAGTTTTGATCGATTTTTACTAAAATTATCAATTTTTACTCCTAGTCGGTTAAATGAATTTGACCAGACCGTTGACCAGTTCAGTTACCGATTCAACCGGTTAAATCGGCCAATTCAATTCGAATTTAAAAACGTTGTTGGGCAGTTTTCCCAATAGTGCCAACTAAGATCAGCTTCTATTATATGGTTTGACTATGTTTTAACAAGCATTAATCACACAACTCTGACCAAATCCATGAAAGTTAATTAGTTATTTTTAAAGTAATATGTGTTGTGTGTTTCAAAAAAATACAATATATAACAGCTAGGTTATCATTATTTTTCATTTAATTAATAAAGGTGAAATAGGTTTTGTTTTGTAATTTGGTTTAAAACTAAATTTTTATATTTCTTTAATTTTAAAATAAATAATCCAAAAGTTTATTTGGGAAAGAAATTATTTTAAGTTACTATGTAGATAGATAATATGGTCATTTGATAATTATTTTTTTTTGTGATTTTAGCTTGAAGGCATGTTAGCTATTTTGTGATTTTAGCTCGAAGGCATGTTAGCTAAGCACTGATGATTAGGAAAAAGAATACTACACTATCTAAGCCAGGCATTGGTGAGACAAAAAAAAAATTGTATCTCTTTGATGTTCGCATTAAAGTAAAGAAATTAAGGCACTATTTGCTACAACATAACATACATAGTATAAAAAGTTATAAGCCATAACCTTTTTGGGTTACACAGTTGGAAGTATAAAACCCAAGAGAGAATTTAACAAAAAGTTAAAAATTCAGCTTAAAACCAAAACACTAAACCATACCATAGTATGGTTTCTTGCTTAGCTAGCAAACAAAAATAGCATATAAATAATTAATCTCTTTCAGTCAAAAGAAAATATATTTCTAATTCATCGTTGACTAAGGATCAGTTGAGACACAAATTTATTTTTAATTTAATAAATTAAATAAGTTATAAGCCATACCCTTCCAAACGGGCCATTATTTGAGAGAGAGAGAGAGAGAGAGTCATTGAATAGTGTGTGGATAATAATGGACAGCAATTTCAACTCAAACAACTAGGATTTGGAGAGAAAGAGAGAGAGAGAGGTCTGACAAGTTTGTTGACAATAAGGCCAGCTAGTTCAACGTTTAAAACATCGATGGTGGTGGTTCTAGGTACTAATAAATAATCAAAACATCTGATTACTGTTTAGTGAGTAATTATTAATAGGGAGTAATTATTTGGTGCTTTTGTTATTTAATAACTTTACATGGTACTCTTATTTAATATGATAGTGATAAATTTTATAATAGAGATATAATGATTCATTAATTTTATAGTAGAGATATAATAATTTATTTTTGTTAGATGGTAAAAAGATAAAGAGTGACCCACATTATATAAATTGTGATTATTTATTTATTAAGAGTACCACGTGACATCGTTTACATGATACTCTGGGAGTATTTAATAATTTTTCCTATTTTGCATGTCATAAATATTTGAGGTGTTTAGTAAAATTATTATTAATAATTTTTAGTATGTTATTAATTTTAACTACAAATTATAAGTTTATTTAAACACTCATAATTTCTATTACAACTTATAACTAATTTTTTTTCTATTTCAGTTACAAATTATAATTTTTGTCAAATACTCACAACTTCTACTACAAATTATAATCTATAAGTTACTAGTTTTAACAATATCAAGCACTACCAATAGATATATAGGTTTTGTTTGGCAACTTTATTTTAAATTAAATTTTTTTTGTTTAAAGTCATTTTAAGCTAAATAAATAAAAAATTTATTTCGTAAACTATGTGAGTGACTTTAAGCCAAAAAATAAAAAATCAAAAAACTTAATTTAAAATGTAATGTTACGTGCTGAGTATTCACTATTCGGCATGATACACTTCACGCCGTACGTCTCAATGCACAGAGTTACTACTAGTGCACCGTTATGCAAGTGCTCAACCCCTTCCATGTCCGCATCTATGAATGTAACATTACCTACGGAATATTCACTACTCGTCGTCTTCCTCTCAATCAACTCACTTGTTCCAAGTTGAGTCTACATGGCTTCTATCCTATGAGCAACTTCTCAGCTTTTCGAGCAGACCTCAATCGCCATCCCATTGCGGGGTGCGAAAAGGATGACATTATTGGTCCCATCCAATTTATTAGTGTTAGCTACTTGTGTAGGTTGCGCGGCTGCATGCTCCTCAACTCTCGTCTTTTCTCGGTTAATAA
This sequence comes from Heliamphora exappendiculata, assembly GCA_034768845.1. NCBI lineage: Eukaryota > Viridiplantae > Streptophyta > Magnoliopsida > Ericales > Sarraceniaceae > Heliamphora > Heliamphora exappendiculata. The sequence continues at coordinate 16,603 of JAOTRH010020325.1, read as the reverse complement.
AACGGCCGAGGTGGCCCGCCTTCTCCTAGTCTTCTAAGAACTTTCTGAATTTTCTGCAATCCTCCGTTAAGTGCTTGTGATCCTTGTGATAGGAGCAGCGCTACTTTTGATTCCTTATGCTCGAGTCCCCCGTCATCTTTGGGGAGCAGAAGAACCATGGCTTGTTTTTTTTTCTAGGGGAGGAGCTTATAGATTGGCTCCTTGAACACCGTGTTTGCCACTTAAAAGCTGGCCTTTGGCTCCTCCCTTTCCCTTTTGATCTTTTTCTTGGTCTTTCTATTTTTCTTTTTTTCTGCTCGGCTCTCATTGACCTGCACTAGAACCTCGGCTACCAGTTCCTCAATGTCCTCTTCGACTATGGCATACTGCTCGATCATTTGCATCAGCTTAGCCATACTAATTGCTAGCCTTTGGTGAGGGACTGCCTCAATTTGCGAGTTTTGTCCAAGTCGAGCTAGAACGAGGCTACGGCTAACTACTCATTGCAGTTGTCGATATCATTGAACGTCTCCTAATAGCGCCGAGCATAGCTTCTCAAGCTTTCATTCTCACCTTTCTTGAGATTTAAGAGGGAGTTAATCTCCCTGGACTATCTACTATTGGTGATGAATCTTGTAGTGAAGAGCTCAGCCAGCTGCTTCTAACTCCCCAATGATCCAGTTGATAGTTTGTTAAACCACCTCAATGCAACTTCCTAAGGTTAGAAGGGAACACTCTACACATGAGGGCATCATTTCCGTTCAAAAGAGCCGTTATTTGCCTGAAATGTTTGATATGGCTCCTTGGGTTTGTTTTCCCATCGTCTAAGTTAAACCTGGGCATTGAAACTTTCTTGGCGGCTCCATTCCATCTACCTCCCTTATAAAAGGAGAGGTCGAGACTTGCTCAAGAGCTCGTCATGCAACATCTTTGGCCGACCTCCCAGAGCGAGGGTTGGAGCCTTTTTTCAAGCTCGAGGTGCAGCCACTGCTTCATGTCTTCCTTCTGGTCATCTTGCCAGACCTCGGGTATTGCTTGTGGGACTCCTCCCTGTGGCGCCGGGATTACAGGTTTGGTTCAAAAATAGGAAATTCAAAATTTATTTTGAAAACTTTTTAACACCTTAAAAATAGAAAGATTTTCAAAATTCTTTTTGTGAAAAATGGAGTTGCGACTTGGTTTTTGAGAAAAATCAAAAAAATAAAATTGAGCTACTGATCTTTAAAACATTTAACCAGAGAAAATAAGGGTTCTGACGTTAAGGTACGAATCAGGAAAGGTGTTAGCACCCCGTTTCTCAACCGTGAGGTTGGTCTCTACTAATCATCATTGGTTTTTTAATTAGATTTCTCAAAGGCATGCAATTACAGAAAGTAAAAGCAATAAGAGAACATTCAAAATCAAATAAGAAAATAGCATAGTATAGGTACATAGAACACCAAACAAAGCATAAAAGAGAACCCTAAGTCCTAAAGCATGCAAAATCCATACTAAATGATACATGGTGCAAACTGCAGGTGATATACAAAGTATGAAATTATTTAGATGAAATTAGAAAACCCTAATCATGCCAAAATTAAACTATAATTAACACTTAGAATTATCATAGGTTTAAAGGCAAGAAAGGAAATTCTAAACTCTAATTATGCTAAAACCATATCATGAACTGCATACTAGAAATCATATATAACAAGACAGGATACTGTAAGAACAAAAATAAGCTACTGAGAACGAGCTAAAGTTGCGGCCGTAACTTATACATGTTACGATTGTAAGAACTGAAGGCCAAAAGGCTATAGTCGTGAGGATCAGAATCTCTGCAATCATGTCAGTGCATATTTGTCACGATCGCAACTATAGAAGTTGCGATCGTAAAGAATTTGAGCACTTTTTTACTTAATTTTAATGGACAGTGTATTGGGGTGCTAGTGTGCAGTATAAATAGAACACGATTGAGACTATTTTAACCAAATTATAATAAAAATTAACAAAATTCTCTAAAATTAAGCATGCTCTTGGTTCAACACCTCAAAATTGATGACCAAACACATGGACAAGGTAATTAAACCTAAAGGTAGCAACTAAAGAATAATCATGCAATTCAAAAATTGAAATTCACGACTCAAGTCGATGTAATTAAACCTAGTGATAGAAAAACTAAAGAAGAAACATCCAATTCAGAAATTGAAATTGAAATTCAAAACTCGACCTTCCTACGGGGGGAGAAAATATGAGAAAACAAATGTCGAGACTCTAACAAAATACCTGAAACGCAACAATGCAATAAGTCCTCAAGTCGTGGAATGTAGAATCGTTAGTCCAATTCTCAAAAAAAAGTTCAATTCCAGTATTTGAGTCAAAATCAAGCAGTAGTATTTCTTAAGAAATTATAAAAGAGGTTGATTAAATGTAAATGTCAGTAATTTAGTTTAATCGACGGATATCTATAATCGACGTGAGGAGAATAACAAGCATTAATTAACGGGAGCACGAATGTTTAGTTTTGGAAATATGGCCGGGAATGCAATTACGTTTCTTTAGTATTATGAATTATAATTTATGTTTTTAATAAATTACTTGTGGATTGAAGTAGGTTTTTCTAATTACATTTAAAATTCATGTCTTATTTACTCCTTAACTTCTTGTTGTTACTTATATATGCGTCGTTATAACACTGACCGCTAGATGATGCATATGATAAATGCCATTCAGTCTCCTAGGTTTTTCATAGATTGTGAGAACTAGAAAGAAGAAAAAAAGAGTCAACTAGATAAGGGTTTGGAACTTGAAAGATCTAAGCCTACACTTAGTTCAATTTTCAGCACCTATAAATACAACAGAAGATCTAAACAGAGACAAGATTACCAATTTTTCACGTTGATCTTGAAGCTTCAATCTTTCAAGTGCTGAAACGTAATCAAACTAGAGGAATTAAGTAGGCATAATCCATATTCCCCCTTTTGGGAATACCTGTTTCAATTTTTGGAATTCAAGAAAAAACTAAGGTTTTTTCATACTGATTTCCATTCAAACGGTTTTCCTGTCCATTTAGACGAATCAATGCAGTATAGTTTTTTTTATCTATTTGTTGTCCCGCACTATATTTGATTCGATTCGTATACACCATCATTGTTTTCTGAAAATCTTATCCCTTCACTTACTCTCAGACCCTATATGGACTCTGGCTAATCACTATTGATAACTTGACTCGAATGATGGTTCAACTACCTTGGACAAGAAGGAGGTGGTGTCAGACCTATGCATACAAACTCCAGGCTCGAATGATCATGCCTCGGAATTTGTTCGACTCGGCCCCTATTAGCTGAGCTACCCAATCACCCAAGGTTGAGTAGCCAAGCTAATATAGCTTGATCTACCTCGACGCTCGATTGCTTTGAATGCTGAATTGGCTACCTATTTGCTGACATAGATGCCACATCGGCTAGTTAATTATACAACCTCTCTCAACAATAACAACAACAACAACAATAACAATAATAATAATAATAATAATAATAATAAGGGTCAAATTCATTGCTTTTATTTGAGATTTGTAACTAATACATAAACATTACTGTAATTTAGGAAATTATAATTATTTCTCTAAACTATTACATAAATAAATTACTACAAGTATTTTATGTTGTGCGTAAAAGAATTATAAGAATAAAACATGAATAGGATTAATATGTTAATATTTTTTATGATTGAGGATATTAATTCCAATTAATCGTTGATGAGTACAATTGTAATAAATTAAAAAATTTAGGAAAGAAACCGTAATTTTCTAAATCATAGGAATAGTTATGTAGTAGTTACAAATTCCACAGGAGATTAGTATATTTTATCACATAATGATAAATTTTTTTCATGAGCCAAGTTAGCTACCACCGACTTATTTATTAACTCTCATTTTTTCTCTCTCCCTCTTTTTCTGTGTGTAAAAACAAATGGCCTATTTAGTTGCGTTTTTTAAAATTATTATTTAAAAACTATTATGTAAAAATAAATTTAAAAAATATTTTTATAATATCTTAAAAAGAGAAATTGCATTTGGTGCACTGTTTTTTTAAAAATTAATTCCTAACCTTAACTGGCCTAAATCATAAAATTAGAAGAGCCTGAGATGTACATTGCCGGTGACTTTGCTAGCCCCGGCGAACAGTTGCGGGGGGTAGCGTTGTCAGATTCAGTACGGTGTGTCAAAACAATGTAGAAAAGCCTTCTCGGAGGAGACGATTGGAGATCTAGAGATCCCGAGGAAACGGTTGGAAGTCTAGAGATCCACAGAGGTTGGGTCTGAAAAAATCAGAGGAGACAATTGGAGATTCGGAGATTCAGAGAAGTTGGGTCTGAAAAAACACGACGTCGACAGTCACATAACGACGACGACGAGCAATCTAGGACCACGCCGACAGCCACAGGGCGACATCGACGACCACTGAAAACGACGACAAGCGATCCACGAACAGGTCGGTGACAAGCAATCCACGAACAGAACGACGTTAAGTGACCCACGAAAATGAGTAATGCTGTGTTTTGATTTTGTAAAAAAATACTACAAAAAAGAAATGTGAAAACATGTTTTAGTTGTTTTCAAAAAATCTTATTTTTAAATTCACTTTTATTTTTAATTTTTTGGACAGTTTTTTTTTTAAATGTTAACAAATAAAATTTAAAAATTCTTAAAGCATAATTCTCCAAAAACTATTTTTGAAAAAGAAAACCAAGCAAGCCCAAAGATTTTGTACCTTGGGAGAGAGATAGTGAGGATAACCCATGTGATCTGTATCTTCTCCATCTATCTATTTTTCATTCCTCATTTTCCTTTTCTTTTGTCTCTTCTACTTTATTATGTGTATTGTGTGCATTTTATTTTATTTATTTGATTATTTTTTATTTTTATTATTTATTCTTCAATATTTTAATTTTTTAAATAATTTTTTAAAATTTAAACATCTATCATATTGATATAAGTAGATCGATGTTGATAATACCAAAATTGATAGTAGATCATCACTCTGATGTTTAATAAAAAAAATTTACAATAGTTGAGTGGAGACTAAGAAGCAATTATATATAACTGTAAAAGAAAGAGGTAAATATGTAGCTCATAATGATGAGTTTTATCATTTATTTGTCAATGCATTTTAATAATTCCTTGTTGCGTTGAAATTTGTAATTCTCTTTATGTGAAAGTTTTTTCTTTTTCCGTCAACATTTTTTCCCCCCTAAAAAATATTTTATTACATCCAATATAACTCTTCAATACATTCATATTTAATTTACAATATATCTAGTTAACTCTCCTTTTTATGTCAAGTATTTTTCCCCTAAAAAATATTTTATTGCATCCAATATAAATCTTCATTGGATTCATGTTTAATTTACAATATATTTAGTTAACTCTCCTTTTTATGTCAAGTTATTTTTTCTTAAAAAATATTTTATTGCATCCGATATAACTCTTCAATCGACTAATGTTTAATTTACAATATATTTAGTTGCATGGCCGGCTTTGAATGAACTCCAATTTATTGGTGTATAACTATACTATAAATATATAAGTAAAAATATTTTAATTTTGTTTGGTTGATACATAATCTTGTAATTTTAAGTAGTTCATTTAAAATATTTTGTTGCATAGCTATTATAAATTCACAATATTAAAATATTTTTAAGTTTGAATTATTATTATTATAATTTAATCATTACATTGTAATTTTTAATAGTTAGTTTGTCACTTGACTAATTAAAATTTGATGGGAATACATTTTAGTACGTTCGATTATTATTATATTTTGGTAGCTAAATTAATCACTTTTAAAATTTTTAAATTTTGATAAGTTGAAATTTGGATAAAATATAAAACATGAGTTTAGCATATCTAGCATTTGAAAACTTTAAGAATAACAACAATAGAAATAAATAAATTATTATTAATTTATTTTTTGTTATTCTTTGGTTAAATTCTCACATTAAAAAAATTAAAATTTTAATAAATAAATCAAACACATTATAATGATAAATATATTCTTTTAGTTTTCTCTAAATATTTTTAAAATATTTTTTTATTTTAAAATTTTAAATTATAAATATATTAACAATTCTATTTTAAAATTAAACTCTTGGACTCCATAAAATTCTTGGCCGTCGTTGTCAAGGTGTGTCATTACTTTTTCCTATAAAAAAAAAATTAGATCACGCTAACGCTAATAATAGATATTATTTTTAAATAATAGATACTTAAAAATAAGATTTATTATTTTTATAAATATTAATACACTTTATATAAATATTTAAATACTTTTTACTTATTATTTTTCGTTTATTTGGCTGGGAATAGCATAATTCAAAAAGTTATTAGGCCACCACCTAAACGGTGGCGTCGCCGCTGACCGGTGATATATCGTTGGGCCCTGATCTCCGGCGAAGCACGCCGTCTCCGACGGTCTCGTCTCGTCTCGTCTCGTCTCCGTTATTTGATTGATTCAAGAGAGAGGACGTGTTCACGTGAGATTTGCATGCACCGTAACTTGTGCCTACCCATATTCATAGCAATAGCTAGCGTACGTAACCTATACATATAAATACTTACAACTACAGCTGAAGCTGAAACTATTACATAACCTAACCTAACCTACCCTACCCTACCCTACTTCTCTCTGGTCTGCCATGAGCCAAATTATTAAATGCTATTGAAGTAAATGAACGAGTAAATTACACTTACCTCCTTTTTAGTTTTTGATAAAAATAAAAAAATTTATAAATTTTTTAAAATATTATTAATTCTTTTTTAAATTTAATTTTTATATTAAATTAATTTAATTATTAAATTTTCACTCTACTACGTCTTATTTGACGCAATTTTTAAATAAATTTTTATAATTAAATACATTCATTACGTAGAACTCGTCGAGTTTGTTTAATATGTAAAATTTCAGATTCATTTGATACCTATAACTAAATGATTGAGTAATATTTATTTAATAATATTTTTAAATTATAATATTTATTTATTTATAAAACAATATTATGAGATCTTATTCAATCACTTAGTTATAAATACTAGATGAATTTAAATACTAAATAAATTCGATGAATTTTACGTAATGAACAGATTAAATAATAAAAATTTATTCAAAAAACGCACTAAATAAGATACAGGTGAACGAAAATTTAACGATTCGACTAATTTGATACAAAAATTAAACCTGTGGAGAGTAATATTTGTTTAACAATGTTCTTTAAATTATAATTTTTATTTATTTATTTATAAAATAATATTAAGAGATTTTATTCAATCGCTTAGTTACAAATATCGGATGAATCTGAATACTAAATAATTTCAAAGATTTTACGTAATGAACGGATTAGTTCATAAAAATTTATTCAAAAAACATGCCAAATAAGACACAGGGGCACGAAAATTTAATAATTCAACTAATTTGATACAAAAATTAAACATGTGGGGAGATTAATGACATTTCAAAAATTATAAAGAAAGTTTCTGTTTTTATCAAAAATTAGAGGAAAAGTCAGTGCAATTTACCCTAAATAAAAAGAAAAATCTGGTGAGTTATTTTTATTTTTGTACCTACTAAACAAGAGCAAATTATTAAGTACTTTTAAAATTAAAAAAATACTAATCATTGCCTATTAAACGGTGAATAATAAGTTTATAATATATAAATATTTGTACAAAATATATTAATATTTATGAAAGTAATAGACTCGACCTCTAAAAATGTATTAATATTAAAAAAATTATTTTTATTATCTTATTAACCATAGGCGGTGGTTAGCATGACCTTTTAAAATTTTATTTAAAGTGATATCTCATATTACTCTCGATAAATAAATAATCGTAATTTATATAATGTGAATTATTTTTTATTTTTTAACTATTTAACAAAAATAAGTCATTGTATTTCTACCGTAAAATTTTCGTCACTATATTAGAAGGAGCACTACATAAATTTACTACAAAAATGAGTAATCGTATTATTCTATCCAAGATATTTTTTTGTTACGTTAATTGATAGAAACATCACGTAATAATTAACCTTACCAAAAAAATTATATCTATTAATATAGAGTCACGTTAACTATCGTTTATTGAGCGGTGATTAATAAGATAATAAGAATAAAAAAATTTAATATCAAATATATTTTCGAATGTGGAGTCTATTATTTTCACATATATTAATACACTTTGCACAGATATTTATACATTATAAACTTATTATTCATCGCTCATTGAGCGGTGATTAATATTTTTCATTAATATATATATATATATATATATATATATATATATACACACACAAAGCTAGCATATATTATTGTAACTTTCTTACCCTGATTAAACTGTTAACAGCAGCATTAACCTATATTTAAATACACATGCATATATAGGTCGTATTGTTCTATATGAAACTAGATCAGTAGAAAACCTATATGTGGTATATATATATATATATATAAATCAAATTTTAAGTTAGAAGGTTGGATAAGTTTAAAAAATCCACCAACTTATTTGTTTTATTTTTTAAAAAAAATTACACATCTTAAATAGTTATTTTTTTAGAATAAAATAATTATAATACTCTTAACCTTCTTACCCTGATTTGAGTAATAAAATAGTAAGTGCAAGTCTCCAATCTTCTTAAATGCTGAGAAGTAACTCCTTACATAAGTTTTTGTGAGTTCTTGACCGTTGGAGGTAGGTGGGGGTAATAAATGTCAAAAATCTAACAATTAAGATCTGTCGTATTTTGAATTTTCGTCTTTAGGGTCGACATAAATAACTTTGGTGTCGACACGAAGTGTCTAGGGCAGGGTTCTTCAAGTGGTTGGGTCGACACAAATTCTGTACTTTAGCTTCCAACGTTCTGGGGTAAACACAAATGAATCTGGTGTCAACTCGTTTGAAACTTTAGCATCCGAAAGAACCATTTGGTGTCGACTCAACTTGTCTCTAGTGTCGACACTAAATCTCTGCATGAAACCTCGGTACTTTTATGTCGACACAAATGTGTTTTGGAATCAACACCAAAATTCTGCAGGCAGGTTCAGGACTTTTGGGTCGACACGATTTGTCTTGGGGTCGATACCAAAAATCTGCAAGAGGTCTCGGTTGTTTTATGTCGACACAATTTTCATTTGTGTCGACGCAAACTTACGAAAATCAAAAGTGATGATCACTTTTGTGTCGACACAAAATATGTTTGTATCGACTCAAAATGAGTCATGTGCACTTCGGCACTTTTTGTATTGACACAAAACTAGTTTGTGTTGATACTAACTTTTTGATACATGAAGATCAACTTGAAAAACAGTTAGGGTGTCAAACTATTTGATCAATGGGTGTTGACACACTTGATAAATTTTAAGTATACTTTGCCTTAAAAGTGTTTGACTTAATTTTCAATTAAGATCAACACAAAATATTCTACTCAAAGAATACTTAAGTGTTTGAATCTTTTGAGATAGAAATCATTTTTTTTTGGCTAAGGTGTCAACTTTGATTGTTCAAAATGTATTAACACTTTTATTTTGAAAATATAAAATATTATCATTTTAAATCTATTTATTCTTAAAAAATGAATTATGAAAATCATCAAAATCAAATTAAAAAATTCTTGGGCTAACAATCTCTCATTTTTTTATGATTACAACCATATTACCATTTTTTAAAAAACAGTTTAAAATATTTTTCAATAAGAATTTTTTTCTTATCAATATGCCTTAAACATTAAAAGTAATTATGTCAGTTAGGCATACATCAGAGTGAAACACATGTAATTTTTGACACAATTTGCACAAGAGATCAAGAAGCATTTAGAATTTATTCTAGTTTGTGCAAAATAGTGAATGTGTATCAAAATTCATCCAATCATATCCAATTTCATTCAACACACAATCATAAGCAAATGAATGAGATGTGATGAACAGATATATATAGACATAAGAACAATTCATTCATCATTCATTCAAGACAAGAAAATTGTTCAAGCATTCACAACATTCAACTAAAAAAAACTTTACATCTTCACCTTTCATTAAAAATTTTAAAAAGATATTTAAAACTACACTTCAATATTTCTCTTCTCTCCCATTCACTTCTCTACTTTTCTACTTTCTTCCCTTTTTTCCCCTTTTATGATTATAAAAAAAATGCTATTGGTCGTCCATGAACTTCTTGAAATCTTTCTTTGCTTTGGCCTTCTCCTTGCTGGCAGAAGCTCGTTCCTTTGCCGCGCGAGATCGCTTATCTTTGGATTCACCTGCTACTAGGGCTTCCCATCGAGCTACCATTGGAAGGTATGTTTCTCGCTTGAGACGTGCAGCCTTCTCTTCTTTCGTTTCCTTGGACTTGAATTGGTTTATCCATGCCTCTTTTATCCACTTCAAGTGCTCTTCAACTTTTTGGAGGTTGGCATGTACTGCAGAGACAAAGCCTTGATCATATTCCTTGCGCACTTGATATAGAATGGCATTGTTGCAATTGACAATAGATAAAATGTTTTCATCCATCGTTTTGCATAGGGCTCTTCCTGCATCAGTGGCATTCTCTACGTCGCGTCTGAGGCTCTGGTTGGTTTTATCAAAGTGTTTTATCTTCTCAGAGAGGGTGGAGACAGTATGATGCAAGTCAAAAAAGTCTTGGTCGACTTCAGCTTGGAAAAGAGTAATTTTTTCAAACAAAAAGTTAATTGAAGAAAGCACTTCAGAGAGATCCACTTGAACAAGACCAGTGGATGATGATGCAGTAGCAGGGAAAATAGGAATTGAGGTGGTGTAAGGAGGTGCTGAGTGAGATGGACCAACATGTGTGGGAAGAGGAGTGTGTGAAGGATCGGGAGTATCAAAGGGTTCAAAGTGATCGGGTCCAGCAGGTGGTGAGTCAAGATCAATGGAGATAGAGGATACATCACGAGGAGGAGGAGGAGTTTTGATAGGTAGGGGGTACCTTTGCGAATGGTGGTCCAAGTATCATCCACACATGCAATTTGTATATGTTCCAGGGAGGACTTCCCATACAAATCATGCTTGGAAAAGGCAATAGCCTTTTCCTCAGAAAGGTTGACCTTAAAGTGTCAAAACACTTTGGTTAGGTACATTTCGTGTGGCAGAGATTAGTTTTTCTTCCCATGGGAGTGAAACATATGGGAAATGAACAGAAAAACCTAGATTAAGATATTTTTTTTTCAGAATACGCCACATAATGAATATGTGCATGTAAGAGACATCACCAAAATTTTCCATCAGGGGAAGAAAAATGTGGTTCACCATATGGTGAAGGATTCTCATTTCTGGTTTGAGGAAATTAGCCTCGAGGGGCTTGAAAGGATAAATTTCATCATTTTTAAAAATATTTTTGACAGATTCTTCAAAAGAGAAGCCATCAACCTCAATAAATTTTTGGCTATGCCAAACACAGATGTCACCAGGAAAAATGTTCAAGATTTCATTGAGTGAGAAGGGGGTTAGAGAAATTTCTACACCAATTACCCAAGTGGTAATAGTGGTGCACGGAATCAGGAGATTGTGCATGTGAGCATAGAAGGATTTAACTAGATTGGGATGGTGAGGTTCACAGTAAAAGCTTCTGCCATCCAAGACTTGAAAAGAGATCATTGAATCTCATTTCAATAGAATCAAAAAATTTAAAATCTATACTCCGACCGGGACAAATTTTTCGATTAACAAAAGAAGAGAAATAAAGTTGACGAGATTTAGAGTTTTCTAAGGAGATTACCTCAGAGGAGGCAACGTTTGGGACGGAGGTTGTTGTAGTCGCCGTCGTAGTCGTTGTCGCTTTAGTTGTTTTCTTCCTCTTCAAAGTCCTAGGGCTTGAAGGTAAGCCCTCTCCAGTTCGCTTGGATCCTTTACCCATCGTTCTTGGTGGTATTTTGATGGATTTGGTTTTGGATTTGAGAGGAGAAAAGGGGATCAACTCAGGGTTCGAAGGAGAGGAGGCGATAGACGAACGATTTTATGAGAGAGAGAGAACGAAAAACTAAATGACGTTTCGTGGACCAACACGCAATTATAGACGTAACGATTTGTGTCGACACAAATCTAATTTGGTGTCGACACATTTCGTGTCAAGTGTGGATATCGACAAAGTGCAATGGTGTCGACACAATTTCAGATGGTGTTGTTAGTTCTAGGCAACCCAAGAGGGGGGTGAATTTGGTCTTTAAAAAAAGTAATTTAAAAAACTATTTCAAAAATCTTTTAATATTGTAATAAATCAATATATGCAATTATATAAGCAATCCAAATATTAAAAGATGAGGGATAGAGAAATAGAATCAGACACCAACGGTTTATAGTGGTTCGGCTTTATCCTAGCCTACGTCCACTCCTCAAAATCTCCCTTGAGTATTTCCACTATTCAGAATACTTTGGGGCGTATTCCAACCCTTTACAAGCTTCAAGATTCTACTTGAGCTATTTAAATGTTTACGGACACATTCATAAGCCTGTTACAGCTTCAAGAAGATCCTATGAAAATAAGCCCTTGTTTTCTTCTAATCTCTCTTGAACTCTTCTTTGATGAGTTTCACTCACTCACTCAAAGGTTAAAAGGTGACTCACCCTTGATTACAATAAATGAGATGTAATAAATGAAAAACACTCACTCTCTTTACAAGATTGATTTACAATAAATAAAAAGATAAAGAGAGATGAGGAACAAGAACATGAGTTGCAGCAATAAATACGAGCTTGATGATTTCTGAGATGGATTTAAGTAATAGAACAGTAAATGCAAGTCTCTCCTCCTTAAATGCTGAGAAGTAACTCCTTATATAAGTTCTTGTGAGTTCTTGACCGTTGGAGGTAGGTGGGGGCAATAAATGCCAAAAATCCAATAGTTCAGATCTATCGTATTTTGAATTTTTTTTTTAGGGTCAACACAAATAGCTTTGGTGTCGACACAAAGTGTCTAGGGCAGGGTTCTTCAAGTGGTTGGGTCGACACGAATCTTCTGTGGGGTCGACACAAATTCTGCACTTTACCTTCCAACGCTCTGGATTCGACACAAGTGAATCTAGTGTCGGCTCGTTTGAAACTTCAGCATTCGGAGAAACCATTTTTTGTGTCGACTCAACTTATCTATGGTGTCGACACTAAATCTCTGCAGGAAGTCTTGGTACTTTTATGTCGACACAAATGTGCTTTGGGGTCGACACCAAAATTCTGCAGTTAGCTTCGGTTGTTTTGTGTTGATACAAATATTTTTGGGGTTGACACCAAAATTCTGCAGGCAGGCTCGGGACTTTTGCGTCGACACGATTTGTCGTGGGGTCGACACTAAAAATCTGCAGGAGGTCTCGGTTATTTTTTGTCGACACAATTTTTATTTGTGTCGACCCAAACTTCTAGAAACCAAAAGTGATGATCACTTTTATGTCGACACAAAATTAATTTGTGTCGACTCAAAATGAGTCTTGAGCACTTTGGCACTTTTGTGTTGACACAAAACTAGTATATGTCGATACTAATTTTTTCGTACCTGAAGATCAATTTGAAAAACAGTTAGGGTGCCAAAGCATTTGATCAATTGGTGTTTACTTTCTTGATAAGCTTCAAGTATACTTTGCCTTAAAAGTGTTTGACTCAATTTTCAATTAAGATCAGCACAAAAAAATTCTAATTAAAGAATTCTTAAGTGTTTGAATATTTTGAGATAAAAGTCATTTTTTTTTTGCTAAGGTGTCAACTTTGACTGTTCAAAATGTATTAACACTTTCATTTTAAAAATATAAAATATTATCATTTTAAATTCATTTATTCTTAGAAAATAAATTATAAAAATCATCAAAATCAAATTAAAAAGCCCTTGCGCTAACAATCTCTCCTTTTTTAATGATTACAGCCATATTACCATTTTCTAAAAAATTGTTTAAAATATTTTTCAATAAGGGTTCTCCCCTTATCAATATGCCTTAAATATTAAAAGTAATTATATCAGCTAGGCATACATCAGAGTGAAAACATGTAATTTTTGACATAATTTGCACAAGAGATCAAGAAGCAATCAGAATTTATTCTAGTTTGTGCAAAATAGTGAATGTGTATGAAAATTTATCAAATCATATCCAATTTCATTCAACACACAATCATAGGCAAATGAATGAGATGTAATGAACAGATATATATAAATATAAGAACAATTCATTCATCATTCATTCAAGATAAGAAAATCCTTCAGGCATTCACAACATTCAACCAAAAAAAACTTTACATCTTCACATTTCATTAAAAACTTTAAAAAAAAGTTTGAAACTATACTTCAACATTTCTCCTCTCTCCTTCACTTCTATACTTCTCTTCTGTACTTCTCCTTTTCTTCTCCCATTTTGTAATTATCAAAAAAAAAACTTATTGATCGTCCATAAAGCGTTTAAAGTCCTTCTTTACTTTGGCCTTCTCCTTGCTGGCTGAAGCTCTTTCTTTGGCGACAAGGGATCTCTCATATTTGGTTTCACCAGCTGCTAGGGCTTCCCAACGAGCTGCCATGGCTAGGTCTGCTTCGCGCTTGAGTTTCGCAGCCATTTTTTATTTTATTTTCTTGGGCTTGAACTAGTTTTCCCATGCTTCCTTGATCCACTTTAGGTGCTCGTCCACTTTTTTGGAGTTGGCTTGGATAGCCATGACCACGCCTTCGTCATACTCTTTGCGACCTTGTTGAAGGATAGCATTATTTGCATTTACAATCGAGACAATGTCGTCATCCATTGTACGACACAATGATTGTCCAGCATCAGTTGCGCGTTTAATTTTTTTTCGCAAGGATCGATTTGATCTTTCAAGGTCTTTAACCTTGGAGGAGAGGTTGGTGATGATGTGATTGAGATCAAAAAAAATTTGGTCTACCTTAGCTTGATTTAAGGTGACCTTGGAAGACAGAGCGTTGATGGAAGAGAGAACTTCAGAAAGGCCAACATGGATTGAAGCAGAGGAGGATGATGGAGCAGTAGGGGGAACTGATGGGGTAGAGACAAAAACAGGAGGAAGAAAAGAATGTTATGGACCCGGGGTGTTAAACGGTCCATGAGAGTCATGACGTGCATGAGGAGAATCAAGATCAATAGGTATGGATGGAATTTCTTGAGAGGCACGGGGAGGAGTCTTGGTATGAGCAATGGTGCCACGGCGAGTAGTAATTCAGACTCCGTCAACATTTGCAATTTGCATATGTTTTAGAGTTGTGCTACCATACAGGTCGTGTTTTAAGAAGGTAAGAGCTTTTTCCTAAGATAAGTCTACGCTAAAATGACGAAAAACTCTAGTAAGATACATCCTGTGTGGCAAAGATGAGTTTTTCTTACTGTGGAAATGAAGCATATGGGAAATGAACAAAAATTCTAGATTAAGATTTTATTGTTCGAGAATGCACGACATAATGACTATGGGCATATATGAGACATCACCAAAAATTTTTAATTGGGGAAGGAAAATGTGGTTGACCATATGATGCAAAAGACGCATCTTTGGTTTTAAGGAGTTAGCCTCCAGAGGCTTAGTGGGGTCGATGTCCTCATTTTCAAAAATGTTATTGGCAACATCAGAAATGAAAAGCCTTCAATCTCAGTAGATTTCTGGCTATGGTAGACGTAGATTTTCCCTTTTGGAATCCCAAGAATTTCATTCAACGATGATGGAGTCAAAGTAATGTCTTTACCAATCACCCAAGTGGTGATGGTAGTGGTCGGGACAAGGAAAATATAAAAATGTGTGTAAAAAGATTTAACTAGAGTGGGATAGTGAGGTTCGTTGATTTGTAAAAGCCTTTTCCACCCAAGACCTGGAAAGAGGTCCTTAAACCTCATTTCAATAGATTCAAAGTACTCGAAATCGATAGAACGATCGGAACAGATTTTTCGATTTACAAAGGAAGAGAAATAGAGTTAACGAGATTTAGAGTTTTGAAAAGAAATTACCTTAGAGGAGGCAACATTTTGAAGACCAGAGGTTGTTGCAGTCGTTGTCGCTTTGGTTGTCTTCTTCCGTTTTGATGTTCTATGGCTTGAAGGTCCTTCATCAATGGATCGTTTCGATCCTTTGCCCATCGTCTTTGGTGGCATTTTGATGGATTTGAGTTGGATTTGTGAAGAAGAAGAAGAAGGGGGTCGACTCAGGGTTTGAGATAGAAGAAAGCGGGAGACGAACCGTTTATATAGAAAGAGAGGGAAACGAAATGACGTTTCGAGGACCAACGCCTCTTTTATAGGCATATCGATTTGTGTCGACACAAGTTTCATTTGGTGTCGACACATTTCGTGTCAAGTGTGGGTATTGAAAAGGAGCGATGGTATCGACACAATTTCAGTTGGTGTCGACACATTTTGGCCATTTGAGTCGACCTAGTTAAGGTTGGTGTTGACACAAATTTACCGAGAGTCAGGAAAAACTACGTTGTCGACACTGAATAGAATGGGGTCGACATATTTCTTCCCAGTGCCACTTCTATACAGCTTGTGTCGATACTACACACATTTGTGTCGAAACTGATTCACTTTGTGTCGACACAATTTCTCATTAAAGAAAGAACCATCAGGCATTTTGAAATGCAATAAAAGACATAGTTAGTATGGCATATAAATCA
>JAOTRH010020314.1:0-22177 GCA_034768845.1 Heliamphora exappendiculata | reverse complement strand
CTTGGGGTGCATTAGCATCCCCAACATCTGGGACTGGAACGTCCATTCGGCCAGAACCACGGCCACGGCCTCGACCTCGGCCTCGCGTGGACATAACCCTATACGAAAGTAACATAACATGATAAGAATCCACGTAACATGTTATTGCTAACGTAAAAGATAGATAAACATGCTAACACATAGCCACTTAATATCACGTCATCACATATCTCACGTACCGAGGAGAACCAACAAGAAAGACTCGTCACTCTAAACAACTTACTCAGATTCCTGGCTAGAAATCATGTTCGCAAAATGCGTCTCTAACATGGCTCCCAAGTATGTTAATCCAAATGCCCGAAAGCAAGACTAATCAATCCTAAAGTCCAACCTCCATACTCACGTATGCACCACAAGCTATCATTCTATGTTCAGAAATTACTGTAACACAGGCAATCAAGCATATATACATCCTTACAAGGTGATGTACCCTCTTTTCCATGGCTCATAGGTATTCGAATCCAGAACTCTGATACCAAGTTGTCACGCCCCAAACATCCGGGTCACGCGAAAGCCCACCAAAACACCCATTTATGAAAATAAAGTTTTCATAAGAAATCAAAATGCACAATATTTGGATAAAAATCCCCACAGTTCAACTCTCATAAACTGAAAATATGCATCTCAAACATGAATAAACATATCGCCTAAAGGCGTACAAAATCAGCCTCAACAAGCGTCGCATGTGCAAGTACATGTCTCAAAAAAAGAAAAACTACAGCAAGTCTTTCATCACCTCTGTAACTAGGTCAACTCCTCATGCTCACCTGAAAAAGTTTTACAGCAAAAGTCCCACACCATGAGCCGATGCCCAATAGAACATAGACAATACAACTGTAAAGCAGGCTACGCAATCATACACACACGGGCTCAACCACATGAGCCAAAAAGGTTTTCCTTCTAAAATCACAAGTTTTTTGTCAGACTATCCCGAGTCTCAAAAAGGTTTTATCTCATAAAATCCCAAATTCTTTATCCTTCAAACTATGCATATCATCTCAACAGATATCATGCCACAGTTAAGGGAAAGCTGTAAATAAAACAGTAAGCTCCACTCAGGCCACTCAGCCGAGGAGAAAAATGTAAATGTAATCCTATATACCGACTCTACCACATCGATAAAGGTAACAACTATAGACTCTCGTCCATTACCCTCGACCCGTAGGTTTTGTAATGACAAGTTCTATACGGAGTTACAACAATAACGCCATTAACGGAAGCAACCGACTTAGTTTACAGGGTCACACCTGAGGGCACTAAGCACCCTCACAACCACTTAGTTTACGGGACCACAACCCGAGGGCACTATGCACCCACACAACCTCGTTTACGGGGATTAACCCGAAGGCACGTAGAGACCTACTCTGCGCACGTTTTTGGACTTACACCGAGGAGCAATGGAAGCCCAACTCAACACACACACTGCCACAGTACATCTATGGAGAACATTTCAAAATCAACCCGCAAACAGATATACAACACATGTATATAAAAGGGATCCAATCCATGAACCATGGAGATCAAACAAAACATGCCAAAACATGATTTCCACCCAATCGTTTTTGAAGTTGAGACTCAACCCCGAGGGCTAGCTCCAAACCTTCAACAAACACATTTTCCCAAAACTCAATTTTCAAACCATCTTTTTGAAAACTTTCGGTAACCCTTTTTGAAACCATAGAAACTCATAAAAACCTCGGATAGACATCGCACGAGGAAAGCTTGAACCAAAACACATCATTTTCCCAAACAGCCCAGGTTCAGTCGACTGGACTCACTCTCTAGTCGACTGAGATTTTGGTTTTCAAATCTCAGATCAAGCCTAAAAAATACCCGTTTTGAGACCTAAGAGCATACCCGAGCTCAAGGCTATCATAAAACCTCGAAAGGAACATCCCTCTTTCGATTTCATCCAACCGAACGTCGAGAAAGAGTTTTAGAACCAAAACCCTAACTTGAAACAAAGATGATTTTCATGCGATTTATACGGTAGAAATATGTAGGATTACATGCAGAACCCTCTAACAGTTATGCAGTCTAAGATCCTACCTTGGTGAGTTTAAAACTCGATGTCTCGATCCACGTACAAAATCGAACTTCATCAGAATAAAATTTTGACTGGATGGATGCGTAGACCACGATGCCGATAGTAAGGATCAGCAGTTGGTTTATAAAAAATTAAGCCCCGGGCCCCCGAATGTTAGAAGAAGGCATAGAGAATTTGGAAGAAACTTAGAGGTTAAGTTTTCAAAATATCTTTTTAGAAAATATCCATGTCCCGATATTTATAGACCTCCAAAATATATTTTTTTTTGTGAATTTTTTGAAATCCGCGCGACAACTTTCTACAACGCCGGGAACCAATCCCGCATGCTCAGATAAACTTAAACATGCATCAAAATGAATAAATCATACATCAAACAATTATATATATGCAAAAGACATCATATATACATAAATCTCAAAAAGAGACGGGTCCGGGTCTCATAAGTTTTGAGGTGCTTGGCTTAAAATTTAGGCCATGTATATATCTTTTGCTTAGAGTCATGTTCAGCGTTGGCCGTTTGAGCAGCCATGGGTCAGCTCGTGCCCCGTATTTCGGCTAGCATGCTAGGATCCTATGGTGGATGATGGGTTAGGTCAAAATCTATGAATTCCAAAATTTTAAAAAATAAGGAAAATTCCAATCCGAGTAAAGGCCCAAATCTTTGGTTCATGTCCAAAATTTATTTCTTTAATCCCACAAAATTTCTTTTAAGTTTGAGCCCAAATCTTTTATTTTGGCCCATATATATATACCCATGTGCACACACACACACACACACACACACACACACATATATAATCCATATATATATTAGATAAATTTTTTTAAAAATAATAATAAAATAAATAAATAAAAAGAAAAATATATATACCCATGCATGGATCATGTACCTAAGCATGTATGTAGGTATGTACCTATGCATGTATTCTCCTTTGCCTATATAAAGACCCACTTTTCTCCTTTCATTCCACTTGTTTCGACACAGATGAGAGAACTACAAGGAGAAAAAGAGATGAAGAAGAAGAAGAAGGAAGGAAGGAAGGAAGAAGAGATTTTACGCTAAAGCAAAGCCCTTCTATTTTAATCAAGACTCTCTAATGTAGGAACTTCTTACTACTCTATTTTTCTTTTTCTGCGAGCACCTCTCAAATAACTTCTAATAAGATTAAATAAGTAAAAACAAAATTTAGAACCATGAAAAAAACTAATGAAGAATCAAAATTTGAAGAACTAGTTAGAATTCGACTAGGTTGAACATTTTCCTTTTCTTTATTCTTCTTTTGACTTGTTGAGTATGTTATATGCTTGTTTTAATTCTTTGGATTTTCTATTTTTGTGTTTGATTTTAGTGTATGGAAGTATGGTTTAATTTAAGAAAGAAAGAAACAAAGTTTATCGGTCAAAATCAAAGAAAATGTCACTTTTATGTCCTTAATCGATTTTACATATGAACTATACAAAGCCTAAATAAAAATCTATTTTTATTGGAGCTTCTTTGGAATGTTTTCAACATGTTTAATTTTTGGTAGAGCCTAGTAGTATGTTTTTATCTTCCAAATAAAATTTTTACGATATTGTGCCCAATTTGATAGAAGACAGTCTACTTGAACGAATTTTATAAAAATATAAAACAATTTCCTTAGTGTAATTTTGATATCCAAAGCAAGATTTTGCAGTTATCTTTCATTTAAAATTTATTTAAAGATATTTGGTCAAACGGTTTTGTGTAAAAGGCATTTTTTCCAAGTAGTGTCATTTTTGGACAGTTTCTATTTAACAGTGTTTACTTAGGGCTGCACAAAAAACTAAAAAAATTGATAATCCGGTCCGGTTCGATCCGATTTATACGGTCCGGTTTGATTTTTATTTGTCACGGTTCGGTTCTAGATTAAAATTTCTAAAAATCGTTCTGAACTGGTTCTCGATTTTAGCTTGATTCAACGGTTCCAAATCAAATCGGACCAGTCTTGCTTAATATTAAAAAATTATAATATAATTAATTAATTAATTAATTCCACGTTTCTATTTGTAACTTGGTATTTCTTGGAGAAGGCTGGGATGGAGGTTTCACATATCCAATTCAATTTTTGGATCTTTTTCTCCAATCCTATTTGTGCTTTGGCATTGAACTTCTCTATTTTCTTAGTAATCGGTAGAACATGAGTAGTTGCCATTCGTGTTGCTAGTGTCCTGAAAGATTGGATACTAATAGCACTTTCAACTGTTGTGTTTCCGGAGTCAACCATTACTAGGCTGGATGTTATCGGATATGCAATTGGTATATTTTTATTCAAAATGAACACAGTAGTGTAAAAGGTTTTCACATTTTTAAAGGATTTGCATCTATATGTAAAGTGTAAACCTTTTCTTGCTAAAGTTTTTTTGCCCGGATTTAGTTTTTTTGTTTGAGAATGCATATTTTTCAATATTTTCATTGCTTTGTTGTTGAGAATGCATGTTGCTTGGAAGTATTTTTGCTTAAGTTTTTTTTGTTGAAGTTTTAAAAATGCATTTTTGTTGAAGTAATAGAACCGTTAACCGAATCGTGACCGATCCGTTTTCACATATCGGTTCTGGTCTAGTTCCGTTACTTAAACGGTTCGAACATGGTTCTAAAAAACCTAAAACTGTTGGTAATTATGATATCCTGGTATCCCACATCGAAAAGGGAGATGGAGTTCCTAGGTTATAAAAAAAAATCTTAGACCCTTACATTCAACGAGGCCTTTTTCCATTTAACGAGGCCTTTTTCCAGGTGGTAGAGACCTTAGAAGAACTCTGCAGTTAAGCGTGTTTGGGTGGGAGCAATGCAGGGATGGGTGACCCATTAGAAAGAACAAAACTGTGAAGGCTTTTGTCCAAAGTGAACAACATCGTTGTCATGTGAAGGGTCGGGGTGTTACAGATGGTATCAGAGCCGACTCTCGTTACCTCCGAGTGTGGGACCCTGCCATCTCGCGTAACACTTGGGCAGGCTACTAAGTGGGCGGGTCGATAAAGGACTGGCAGGCTACTGCACGAGAATGTGCAATCCTAAGGGGGGTGGATTATGATATCCTGGTATCCCACATCAGAAAGGGAGAGGGAATTCCTGGGTTATAAAAGAAAAATGTTGGGCCCTAACATTCAACGAGACCTTTTTTCAGGTGGTAGAGACCTTAGCAGAACTCTGCAGTTAAACGTACTTGGGAGGGAGCAATGCCAGGATGGGTGAGCTATTGGGAAGAACAAAACCATAAAAATTTTGTCCAAAGCGGACAATATCGTTACCATGTGAAGGGTTGGGGTGTTACAGTAACGGTCCGGTTCTTGATTTCTTAAAGAACCAGTCCAATCCGGACCGTGTGCACTCCTAGTTTATCTCATATTTAGAAGCTTCCCATAACTTTACTTTCTTCATGAAAAAGCTTTTTAACATGTATATCTAGTGCCCCGTCAAATTTTGTAACAAAATACTGAGATTTGATATTTTTAAAGCATTTTAAGATGTGACCATATGAATCTAAAATTTATAAGTTATGTGATAATAGCATATTATATTGTTCTACTTGTGTTATCTTTCTTTTTTTGGTCAAGCATGACTTCTACTTATGATATCATAACATATTGAGTATATTTATGAATGGTGGGTTATCTCATGTTGTATAATGTTAGTTTGGCTATAATATTGCAAGAAAAACCAAACGTTGAACTTCGAAAAAACACATATTTTTTCGAAAGAATTGAGTTTTAACATGGATTTGGGTTTGTGTGGTGGTGTCAATGTTTGAGGGAGGGTCCATGTACGTCTTGAGCCATTTTATGTTGTGAGCCATACTTTGTCTAGATCTGCAGGAGTTATAATCCACATATATATAGTTTGGGTAGGAATGAGATCTACGGTAAACTGCCCCACGTCGTTAACCGTATACAAGTAATATGGTTCGGGATCGTGTGGTTGTGACGGACAAAGTGGTTGGGAGCATAGTGGATGAGAATGTAATGGTACCGTGGAAGTGAGTGCCCGTTATGAAAACGTGGCAGTGTGGTATGGGACGGGTTCTCTTGGTGGGACTCTGAAAATAGTTTCTTTGAACAATGATACGAAAATTTTGATGAACTGCATATTTGTTTTGTAACTGTTTTTCATCATAAATTTATGCTTTGGGTTGTTTTGAGTATGTGTGATAAGGGTGGGATAATAGAGTGTTGGTTGTTCCTATTAACATTTCGCTTGAAGTTTGGAAGAGATTTATTTTGAAGTTTGAATGTAATAAGCTTTAAGTTGTTGATTTTGCTTTGAGACTTTTGGGCTGAAAAATTTAAAAATGTTGTTGGACATATGTTAAAAGTGTTATTTGAATATCTAGTTGAATCTATGTAAATTTTATTTTTCTTAAATAAAAAAATACATTAGCTATTTTCTCAAAAATAATTACAGATAAAAAGTTCATTTATAACATAAGATGTCTCCGAAAATCGGGGTGTCACAACTAGGTATCAGAGCTTAGGTTTTGATCCCCTAGAGACCTTGGGCAATGAGTAGAAGTAGGTTCTAATTGTGTTTATTATATATATATTTGTTATGTGTACTTATAATGTCTTACTATGTATTACGTCTAATATATTTCCTTCGTTCTTTTACGATGACATTCTTATTGTATTCCAAAGAGTATTTCAACCTAGAGTCATATTAATAATGATATCTAATTTTAGCAATAGCTAAACTTATTATAATTGACCTTAACTTCATACCGAATCATATGCACTCGTAAAATGTTTAGAATGAGGGTTAACAATCGCAACAACTAGAAAGATATTACTAATAGTTATAGCAATAATTATCCTGCTAATAATGTTAACATCAGCACCACCACTATCAATCATAGTCGGCTAACTTTCTTAACAAGAATGAACTCGATTTATCTAAAGGCAAAGTTCCTTTCCCATTTCAATTGATCAATTCAATGGCAATCTTTTTGTGAGAAAATTGCCTTCTTAATAAAACTGTCAAATCGTTATTCTCTTTCGACCCAAACACTATTTTATTTCTACTCTCTTGTTGTATATATATATTTTGTTTTGTTTTTGTGTGTGATTTATACTCTTCTTTATTCATATAAGCAAGTTGAAGAAGTTTAACAGCCTTAGCTATCGAAGGTATCGTATCATTTCTTCTTGGTTTCTACTCGTAAAGCGACCGCTAAAAGAACAAAAAAGGGCATATCACATCTTTAGTTTCCTGTTTCTACCGAACAAAAGGGGTGATAGTCTTACATTATGTTAGTCCTAGATAATCCAAGAGGGGGGTGAATTGGGTTTTAAACTTTTTTCAGTACCTTTTAATTTTTCAAATAAATATAACAAGATATATGACAGTAATAAAATTAAAGAGGTTAGGAATAGAGAAGTTGAATCAGACACCAAGAGTTATAGTGGTTCGGCTTCTTCTAAGCCTACGTCCGCTTTTCAAGACTCTTCTTGAGAATTTGCATTAATATTGAATGCTTCACAAGTGCATTCAAAAGCCTTTACAGTCTAAAAAAATTCTCATAAAATAATTCCCTATTTTCTCTAAATTAACTTGAGCTCTTCTTTAAGAGAATCACTTACTCTCTTAAAGGCTCACGGGTGATTCACCATCTATTACAATAAATGTGAGAGAATAAAAAATTCACTAATTAACACTCTTTACAAATGATTAGAAATAAATGAGCGAAGAGTAAATGCTTTTTGAAGATTTTGAGCTTGAAGTTCAAGTAATAGAACAGTGTTCAGAGATTTGAAGCTCTGAAAATTAACTGCTTATATAGCCATCTAAAGTAAATGACCGTTGGTGGGTTGGTAGAGGCAATTAATACTCTGAAATCATACCGTTGGAACCAGTGATGAATTTGTGTCAACACCAAAGGACTTTGCGTTGACACCTGCAATGAATTTTAAATATCTAGGTCTTGGTCCTTTGAGTGATTGTGCCAACTCAGTTCTTCATTGATGTCGATCTTATTTCTGCATTTTTTTTACCCACACAGTGGTGTTGACTCATGGAACGTTTGGCGTCGACCTCATGCATTTTTTTAGTTTTTTAGGTGGGGCATTGGTGCCGATCCATTTTTCAGATTAACTATTGAAATTTTGGTGTCGACTCAAAAGTGTTGTGATGTTAACCCTTGAAATTACAGTTAGCCTTGAGACTTTTATAGTCGACTCATCTTCATTCTGGTGTCGACTTAGAAAATCACAAACAATCTTGGTTGTTTTGGAGTCAACTCATCTTTGTTTAGTGTCGACCCAAAACTCTTATTTTTGAAAGAAACCTTTGTGTCGACTCATAAATTTTTGGTGTTGACTCATTTGACTTGGAGTAAAAAAAAGGCTTAAAGTCCTAGTGTCGACCCATTTCTCTTTGGTGTCAACTCATTTCGTTTTCCGAAAGGTGTCTAGGTGTCGGCTCATGTGATTTTGGTGTCAACCCGTAAAACCTAAAGTTTAGAACTCGAAGGATCATTTGATGTCGACTCAAAATACTTTGGTGTCGACCCAAAATGAATTTCGCAAAGGAACTGAGGTGTCGACTCATTCTCCATTGGTGTCGACTCAATGTGGATCCGGCTCAATACTGGAGGTGTCGACTCAAAACTATTTGGTGTCGACTCATTTGAGTTCCTGAAACATCTTATGCAAAGTAGTTAATGTGTCGACCCTAAACTTCATTTGTGTTGAAATACTTGAGAACTTCAAGCGTACTTTGCCTTAAGGTGTCGACTCAATTATCAATTGGTGTCGACATAAAATATTTTTTTCCTGAACACTAAGTGTCAACTTATTTGATGCAAAGTGTCAACACAAATGGCATAAGGTATCGACTCATTTGTCATATAGTGTCAACACTTATTTTTTTAGAAATAATTAAATATAATCTTTTTAAATCAAATAAATTATTAAAATCATCAAAATCTAATTAAAAAATCATTGGGCTAATAATTTACTTTCTTTTTATGATTACAATATTTTCTAAAAACACTTTAAAAAGATTTTGGATAAGGATTCTCCCTTTACCTCTATGCCTTAATCAAATGAGCAAACTCAACATAGAGGCATTCAAGCATCACAAGATTTTCAAAAAAAAAAAAAAAACAATTGCAACATCAAATATTCATCAAAAGTATGCAATTACTTAGGGTGGTCAAATATCTAGCAATTGTAACATATCAAATTGAATCAGCATATATGTGCAAAGTTTGTCAAGTCTCAAGCATCAAACACAATATGACATTCTGTTAACACTTGATATCAAAAATAATTTCGAAGCCATCATTCAACAGAGTTTATAGTTAAAAGAAATCATTCCACAATTGATATAGATCTTGAAGTTTGCCATTCACACCATATTGAGCAATCCAGTCAACACATTTAGCAACAATGTCATAATAAAAGATAACCAGCAGTTATATAAAAACTGAGATTGACCATTGTTGAACACAAGATATTGAAAACCATACAACAACATATAATTGTTTTAAAAAAATAAACAACAACCAACAAAAGTAAGGTTTCAACCTTTCACAAACATTCACAGACATAAAACATAAATGTATGTTTTAGGTACATCTTCTCATTCTATAATAAAAAAAACTTCAATCTTCTTCGTCTTCTTCTTTTCCTTCTCTTCATTCTCCTTTTCTTCTTCTTGCTTGTTTTCTCTTCTCCCCTTTTGAAATCATCAAAAATCATCCATCTGCTTCTTGAAAGCTTTCTTCTATTCATGCTTCTTCTTCATTTCATATGCCTTTTCCTCAGATGAGGCTGCCCTTTCATCAGCTTTTTCTTTGGCTTCCATGGCTGCAAAGGTGGCTGCCAATGCCAGGTTTGCCTCATGTCTCAACCTAGCTACTTTCTCTTCTTTAATTTTCTTGAGCTTGAATTGTTTGGCCCAAGCTTCCTTTATCCATGATAGATTCTTTTCCACCGTCCTTGAGTTCTGCTGAGTAGCCAAAATTACACATTCATCATATTCTTTTCTTACTTGCTGGAAGATATTGAGATTGACATCTACAACGGCATCAACACTCTTTTTCACCTTCTTGCTGAGAGACTGGCCAGCATCACAGGCTTTCTTTACATCTATTCTCAGAATCTTGGTGGTTTTTCAAGGCTTGTGACAGAGTTAGAAATGGAAGACATTTTATAACCAATGTTGTATATGTCTACAACAATCTTCTCATGAAGGGATGCCAGAAAAGAGGTCAAACCCTTTACAAGGGTGACAAGCTCAGCATATTGTTGGGAAAAAGGACCAACAAAAGGAGCAGAGGAAGAAACAACAGTAGGAAAAAGAGGAGGAGGAGGAACATATGAGGAGGAGGGACTAGGAATGTCTTTCCTAGAAAGAGGAGAAGGGGAGCCAGAATCAAAAGGTATGATGGAGTTAGCACGACCAGAGGAGGGGGAAGAGGATTTCTGTTTGCAGAGGAGGGGGTACCACGACAGTAGCCTAAGTGCCATCAACCAAAAAAATTTGCATATGTTTCAGGGTGAACTTACCATACAAATCATGTTTGGAAAAAGGGGATGCCCTTTTTAGTGGGCAGATCAACACCAAAATGATGAAAAATTCTAGTCAGATACATTGCATGAGGAAGAGAGGAGTTAGACTCGGAGTGTACTGAATCATGTCAGAAATGAAAAGGTGGCCAAGATTAAGTTTTTGTCCCTCAAGGTAAAAACATGCATAAAAGATACATCCTCGAATTTTCCAGACTGGGAGAAGAAAATGTAATTGACAAAATAATGAAAAATTCGCATCTCGGGTTTCAAGGAGTTGGCCTCATGGGGTTTGGTTGGGTCTACCACATCAATAGTGAAAATTTGTTTTACGGCGTTTTGAAAAGAGAAACATTCGATAGTTTTCTTTTTTGGTTTGCAGAGAACAAAGAGTCGACCCTCATGGAGATCGAGAATTTCATTAAGAAGTTTGGTGTCAGAACAATGTCTATACCATTCACCCAAGTGGTGATGGTGGTAACCGAAGGGTCAGAAATTTTGAAATGTGCATAAAAAAGTTTTACGAGTGTAGGATAGTGAGGTCTCAACTTTGGAGCAAATCCATCCAACCCAGGGTGGTACACCACTCAGAAAAGTGCATTTCAATAGAATCAAAATACAGAACATTGATGGAGCATCCAAGGATTACCTTGTGAATAGCGAAAGAGGCGAAGTATAAATTCTTGTACTTGGAGTACTGGAATTTGAGTGAAGAGGCTATTCCTATGTTAGTGGTTGGCATCGTCGCGGCAGTCGTCTTCGATTTCTTTTCTTTCCAGCCTTAGGGCTCAACAGTTTGCAAGCGGGTCGTTTACTCCATTTTCCCATCATCCTTAGGGGCATCGACGGTGAGACTTGAGAGAGAAAGAGAGGGAGAGGAGTTGAGTTAACTCTAGGGTTGAGGGAAGAACATAGGGAATAAGTGAGATGAATGGTTATGTTTTGGAACAGAAGAGTTTGAGCACGAAAGGAAAAATGGCCTATATATAAACTCTATGAATTGTGTCGACACTAATGTTATTAGAGTCGAAACTTTTCACGCAGCATAGGAGGTGTTTAAAAACAGAAATTGTGTTGAGACGTTTTAACATGGTGTTGACACTTTCGGTTCATTGAGTCGACACTCCTCATAGGCGAGTCGACATAAATTTTACCGAGAGCAAGAATTCGAATAGTGTCAATACCATATAGTTGGGGTTGACACTTTTATCAAAATATATCAATACTATATAGCATTTGCGTCAACACTTTCACACATGTGTCGACATGTTATAGCATTGTGTCGACACCTTTCACATATCAAAATAAAGCATGAAAAACATTGAACATGCATAGCTAGTATGAAATTTAAGAATCAATTTAGAGCATATAGCATACCAAGTTCTCTTCGAATATAGCACAATCTTTTTTCATTTAAAGGTTTAGTGAAAATATCAGCAAGTTGGTGGTCTGTGCCTACAAATTTAAGTTTTATGTTACCTTTTTGAATATGATCTCTAATAAAGTGATGTCTTATCTCAATATGCTTTATTCTAGAGTATTGTATATGATTTTTAGATATGTTAATGGCACTAGTGTTATTACATTTAATGGAAATTTGATATAAGCACACACCATAGTTTTTTAGTTGTTTCATTCAAAAAATCTATGCACAACAACTACCAGCTACAATATACTCAGCCTTAGCTGTAAATAAGGCTACTGAGTTATGTTTCTTATTAAACCATGATATGAGAGAGTGTCCTAGTAATCAACATGTTCCACTTGTACTCTTCCTATTAATTTTACACCTAAAAAGTCTGCATTAGAATAGCCAAATAACTCAAAATCTATTTTTATAGAATAGAATAATTCTAAGTTTTGTATACCTAAAAGGTATCTAAAGATGCACTTAATAGCAGTCACATGTGATTCTTTAGGACTAACTTGAAATCTAATACGCATGCATACACTAAATATGATGTTAGATCTACTAGCAGTTAAGTAAAGTAAGGAGTCAATCATACATTTATATCTTTTTTCTTCTACTGTTTTACCATTTTCATCCTTGTTAAGTTTTATTTAAGAGCACATTTGAGTTCCCATTAGTTTTTCATTTTGCATATCAAACATCTTTAACAAATCTATTGTGTACTTCGATTAGTTTATGAAGATTTCTTCTTGTGATTGTTTGATTTTAAATTCAAGGAAGTAATTTAGCTTATCCATCATGCTCATTTCAAATTCTCTCTACATGCACTTAGCAAAGTCCTTATAAAGAGTTTCATTAGTTGAGCCAAAGATAATATTATCTATATATATTTGGACAACATGCATGTCTTTTTCTTGAGACTTGATAAAAATAGTTGTATTAATTTTTTCTCTTAAAAACTCATTTTTAATCCAGAATTTGTTAAGTCTTTCATACCAAGCTCTTGATGCTTGCTTTAAATCATAAATAGCCTTGGTGAGTTTGTAAACATGATTTGAAAAATTTGAATTCTCAAAGCAAGTAGGTTATTTCACAAAAATTTCTTCATAAATAAAATCATTTAGAAAAGTACTTTTAATATCCATTTGATAAAGTTTGAAGTTTTTAAAGAATGTAAAGACAAGTAACATCCTAATAGCTTCAAGCCTAGCCACAATAGCAAAAGTTTCATAAAAATCGATGTCTTTTCTTGATTGTAACCTTGTGCTACCAATCGAGCTGTTTTCATAAGAACTACTCCATTCTCATTCATTTTATTTTTAAAAATTTATTTTGTACCAATGATGGAGTATTCCTTAGGTCTAGGAAATAAAGTCCAAACTTTATTTTTTTTCAAATTGATTTAGCTCTTCTTGCATAACCAAGATCCAAAATTCAACATTTTTAACTTTTTCAAAATATTTTGGTTCAGTTTGGGAAAGGAATGCTAAGTTATCACTAACATTATGTAGAGAAGATCTTATTTTGATATATTGAGATGGGTTACCAATGATCAAATCCTTTGTATGACCATGAGTATACCTCCATTCTTTAGGTAAATTTGAATTTTCTTGATTTGAAGGGCCAGCAGCCTGTTGGACTTTATTTTGTTGCAAGTTTGTAGCTTTCTCATGGTTTGGCTCTTCTTTGTCTTTAATAAAGATGTTTTAAATACATTTTTCTATATCAACCAAGTTATCTTCATAGAATTTCTTGAAAGAACCGATGTTAGTTTCATCAAATACAATATGAATAGATTTTTCAACAATTGGGATTCTTTTGTTGAAAACTCTATAAGCTATATTAGATATAGAATATCTCAAGAAAATACCTTCATCAAATTTAGCATCGAACTTGCCCAAAAGTTCTTTGTTGTTGTTCAAAACAAAATATTTGCACCCAAAGGCACTGAAATAACTAATGTTAGGTTTTCTTTCATTCCATAGCTCATGTAGAGTTTTCTTAAGAGAAGCTCGAATCATAACTTTGTTTATGATATAACAAGCTGTGTTGACAGCCCCATCCCAAAAGTATCTTGTAGGTTATTTTCACATAGTATGGTTCTAGCCATTTATTCTAATGTTCTATATTCTTTCTCTCAACAACACCAGTTTGTGGAGGGGTTCTAGGAGCAGAGAAGTTACGGTTTATACCACTTTCATCACAAAATTTTTCAAAATTTTTATTTTCAAATTCTCTACCATGATCACTTTTGATACTTGTAATTTGAAAATCTTTTTCATTGTAAATTCTCCGAGATAGTCTTGACAAACTAGCAAAGGTTTCATCTTTATGAGTTAAGAAAAGCACCCAAGCATATCTAGAGAAATCATCAACAATAAATGCATATCTCTTGCCTCCAAGGTGAAGAGTTTTTATTGAACCAAATAAGACCATGTGCAATAATTGTAAGGGCCTAAAAATTGAAATTACTATTTTGGATTGAAAAGAACTTCTAACTTATTTGCCTTGTTAACATGCATCACAAATTTTTTTTTTTCAAATTTAATTTGTGGTAAACCAATCATCAATTCTTTTTTTAAAAGTTTTAAAATCAAGTTCATGTGAGCATATCTAAGTCACAACCACCTATTATTACCCAAGGCCGCTAAGCATTTTGTGTCATTTTTTAAAAAGTCATTTAAATTGAAAATGTAAATATTTTCATGCCTATGACCCTCAAAAATAACTTTGTTGTCAATAGAGTTTTCAATAACATATTTAGTATGATCAAAGATAACTTTATGGCTTTTGTCATAAAGTTGACTTATTCTAAGAAGGTTATACTTCAAACTATGAACAAGCAAAATAATTTTAATAGAAAGGGAGAAAATTTTACTAATACAACAAATTCTTATGATTTTGCCCTTTCTATTATCACTAAATGTTACAAATCTACCATCTTTGGGCATGATGAAGGCAAATATTGATTTGTCACCTTTTATGTGTCTTGAGCAGGCACTATCAAGATACACATTCATTCCTCATATGAGGACTTAAGATACACCTGCAAAGAAAATCAAGTTTTGATTTTTGGTACCCTAACATTTTTGGGTCCTTTGGTGTTAGCCCCATGCGAATGTGTTCCCTTAAGAACCTAAATTCTTTTTGCAGGTAAACCATATGATTTTTTATGTGGACAATGTGTGACAGTATGTCCATACTCATAACAATAAAAACAAGGAGCATTGGAATAATTTGAGGATACTTTAACAAAGATGTTGTTCAAAAATTTTTATTTCTGTTTTGGTTGGTATCCAATACCAGCTTTGTCAAAAATATATTTTTACATTCCAAGTAATTTATTCAAGTTTTCTTTTCCAAGAGTAAACTTATGCATAATTTTTGTACGATTTTCAACCTTCTCATTTAAAACTTTGTTATCATTCTTTAAAGAAAACACTTGGTTTGACAGCAAATATTTTTCTTCTTTTAAAACTTCAATTTCAAAAGATGAAGAAAGAACCAACTTTTTAAGAACAGTATTCTTAGTACCAATTTTTCTTAATGCATTATGTAAATCTTAAAATGCAACTTAAAGTTCTTTTAAAGAAAAATGGTCATTGGTTACCTCATTGTCTTCCTTGGCTATGAGGGAAAGATTAGCAACTTTAATTTTCTCATTTTCATCCTCACTTTCACCCATGCAGCCAACATTGCCTTCTTGAATTCCTTTTTGAAACGCTTTTTGAGTTAAGGACACTCAGCCTTCATATGTCTAGGTTTCTTACTTTCAAAGTATATGATCTCATCTTTCTTGTGATCACTCTAGAATCTGCTTGATTCTCTCTTGAACTTGTTGGGCTTACCTTTGTTCCATCTTTCTTGAAGAATCTCCTTCTCCCTTGTTTCTTATTTTTAAAAAATCTTTTGAATTTTCTTGAGATGAGGGCTAGATGTTCATTTTTATTACTTGTGGAGTCTTCATCAGATTCATCATCAAGAATGAAAGATTTGAAAGCTATTTCTTTCTTCTTTTTGCTATCATCTTCATCATCTATCTTGATATTCATCTCATGAGTCATGAGTGAACCAAGAAGCTCATTTTAGCTTAATGTGGTGAGATCCTTTGCTTTTTGAATAGTAGTCATCTTAGCTTTCTAACTTTTAAGCATGCATCTTAAGATCTTTCTCACCATCTCTGCATTAGAATAAATCTTGCCAAAATTTTTTAGTTCATTAATGATATCAGTGAATCTAGTGAACATTTCAAAAATAGTTTCATCATGTTTCATCTTAAACAACTCATAATTATGAGCAAGTATGCTTATTTTAGATTTCTTGACTTGGTTGGTTCCCTCATGGATAACCTTAATTATATCCTAAATCTCCTTGGCAGTGTCACAGGTAGAGGTCCCAAATTAGCCTCAGTCCATTCATTTTTAGGCTTAGGGACAGATGCCCCTTCTACTATCTTAGTAGGCCTTTTCGATCCATTTATAATGACCAAAAAGGTAGAGATCCTATTAAATCTCCTTGGCAGTGTCACAGGTAGAGATCTTATTAAACTCATTTGGGTCAAGAGAGCAATATAGAAGATTAATAGCTTTTGTATTTTTTTGTATCTCTCTTATATCAGCCTCAGTCTATTCATTCTCAGGCTTAGGGACATATGCCCCTTTTACTATCTTAGTAGGCCTTTTTGGTCCATTTATAATGACTCTCCAAAGGTCATAGTCTGCGGCCTGAATATAAATTCTTATCATAGTCTTCCAATAATTATAATTTTTTCAATTGAATAAAGGATGTCTGTTAGTGAACTGACCTTCAGGCTGAATAGGTCCAATATTGGTGGTTTTCATATATACTCTCAGACAATTAAGTCAAAACAAGATCCTAGGCTCTGATATCAATTGTTAGTTCTAAGCAATTCGAGAGGGGATGAATTAGGTTTTAAAGTAATAATAATAATTTTAAAAACTTTTTTCAAAATCTTTTAATTTCTCAAATAAATATAGCAAGATATATGACAGTAAAAAATTAAAGAGGTTAGTAAGAGAGAAATTGAACCAGACACCAAGAGTTATAGTGGTTCAGTTTCTTCTAAGTCTACGTCCACTTCTCAAGACTCCCCTTGAGAATTTACACTAATATCGAGTGCTTCACATGTGCATTCAAAAGCCTTTACAGCCTCAAGAAGTTCTTACAAAATAATCTCCTATTTTTTCCTAAACTAACTTGAGCTCTTCTTTAAATGGATCACTCACTCTCTTAAAGGATAACGGGTGATTCACTATAACACCCTGACCTTTTTCATGGCAATGATATTGTCTGCTTTCGACAAAATTCTCACAATTTTGTTCTTCCTAAGAGATTATTCATCCTTGCATTATTCTAGCGTGGGCACGCTTAACTGCAGAGTTCTGATAGGGTCTCTACTACCTTGGAAAAATGTCTCGTTGCTATGTAAGGGTCCAAGATTTTTTTTATAGCCCAAGAACTCCCACTCCCTTTTTTAATGTGGGATATTATGATATCACAATCCACACCTTTAGGGATGCACGTCCCCGTGCAGTAGCCTGCTAGCTATAGTAGCCTACCGGTCCTTATTGACCAGCTGACTCAGTAGCCCGCCCTCTATTACAACAAATGTGAGAAAATTAAAGACTCGCTAATTAACACTCTTTACAAATGATTGGAAATGAATGAGCAAGAGAGTGTGAGTTTTGGCTGAAAGAGTAAATAAGCAGTAAATA
This sequence comes from Heliamphora exappendiculata, assembly GCA_034768845.1. Classification (NCBI taxonomy): domain Eukaryota; kingdom Viridiplantae; phylum Streptophyta; class Magnoliopsida; order Ericales; family Sarraceniaceae; genus Heliamphora; species Heliamphora exappendiculata. Next base: position 4,422 of record JAOTRH010020314.1, on the reverse strand, counting down.
CTTTTTGAAAATTTTGAGCTTTAAGTTCAAGTACTAGAACAGTGTCCAGAGTTTTGAAGTCTAAAAATTAACTTTATATAGCCATCTGAAGTAAATGATTGTTGGTGGGTTGCTGGAGGCAATTAGTGCTATGAAATTATACCGTTGGAACCAGCGCGATATTTGAAGTTCCTCGCAGGTGTCGACACAAAGTTGTTTGGTGTTGACACAAAATATCTAGGGTTTGGTTCTTTGAGTGATTATGCTGACTCAGTTCTCCAGTTCTCCATTGGTGCCGATCTTATTTTAGTATTTTTCTCATCTATACAGTGGTGTCGACTCATGAAACATTTAGTGTCGATCTCATGCATTTCTTCAATTTTTTAGGTAGGGCATTGGTGTCGACTTATATTTTCATTGGTGTCGACCCATTTTGTCAGATTAACTATGAAAATTTTGATGTTGACTCAAAAGCGCTGTGGTGTCGATGCTTGAAATTACAGGTAGCCTCCAGACTTTTAGAGTCGACTCATCTTCATTCTAGTGTCAACTCAAAAAATCATAGGCGGTCTTGGTTGTTTTCGAGTCGACTCATCTTCGTTTGGTGTCGATCTAAGACTCTTGTTTTTAAAAAGAACCTTTGTGTCGACGCATAAATTTTTAGTGTCGACACCAATGATGTCAACCCTAAACTGACAAAGTAGACAAAATGGGTCGACACCAATGAAAAGACTTGAAGTTCTGGTGTCGACCCATTTCTCTTTGGTGTCAACTCATTTTGTTTTTCAAAAGGTGTCTAGGTGTCAACTCATGTGACTTTGGTGTCGATCTGTAGAACCCAAACTCTGGAACCCAAATGATCATTTGGTGTCGACTCAAAAATTTTTGATGTTGACTCAAAATGAATTCTGCAAAAGGACTGAGGTGTCAACCCATTCGTCATTGGTGTCGACTCAATGTGGATCCGGTTCAATACTGGAGGTGTCAACCCAAAACTATTTGGTGTCGACTCATTTGAGTTCCTAAAATATCTTAAGCAAAGTAGTTAAGATGTCAACCCTAAACTTCATTTGTGTAGACACACTTGAGAATTTCAAGCGTACTTTGCCTTAAGGTATCGACTCAATTATCAATTGACGTCGACACAAAATATTATTTTTTAGAACATTTAATGTCAACCCATTTGATGCAAAGTATCAGCACAAATTGCATAAAGTGTCAACTCATTTGTCATGTAGTGTCAACTTTTACCTTTTTAGAAATAATTAAATATAATTTCTTTTAAATCAAATGAATTATTAAAATCATTAAAATCTAATTAAAAAATCCTTGAACAACACATTAAGATAAGGTGAACACAATAAATTTTTTTTGGGTGTTGAACGCTGATGGGTACTTTTCTTGAACAGTGAAATTTGGAGAATTTTCTTTGGTTGCTAGTATGTCATTCGAGTGTTAAAAATGATGTGATATTAATTTTTGAAGAGTAATAATGTTCAATCATGAAGTTCGGTGTTTTGTATATACACATCATTATTTAGTGATTCATGGTGATTACATTAGATTTACCTGATTATCTTAGTAGTTTTTATTGGGAGTTAATAGTGTAATCATATATTAGCGATTATATAATTTGATATATTAGTTGGTTAAAGAATAAAAATGCAACATCAAGGATATTTTACTAATGGCAAGAAAAAAATAGAGAAAAATATAATTCTTGAGTGACACTAGATGTATGATCATATTCATGATTTATAAAACAGAGGTCAATCCATGATGGATGGCTATGAGTACCTTAGGCACCTTACAAGTTAGGACAGTTGACAAAAAAGAGTAAATTGCGTGTTGCGCACCAAATCATTATCGTACTTGAGGAAACAGTCAAAGCCAGATATCTTGGTGAAAAAAAATTTATTGTAGAGTTTTTATGGTTAATCTTGACATTATGAGTACCTTTGGAATTATTTGAGGTATATGGTGATAAGTAGATCGATATAATTGAATGCATAATTAGGTTAGTCATGATTTATAAGTTGAGAGGACTCAAGATTTGATAATACGTTTTATATTAAAATTATGTTATTTGGGTGACATTACCATTAGTGTACTGGGATATATTGTGTGCAAAGAACTTGAAAGTGAAAGGACAAACAAGTAAATTGAGTCGACTGCATGATATTTTAAATTTAGTGGGGACATATATGTAGGTGTTGTGGCAAATCTGAATTGTACATATAATATTGGAGAACTGAGGCTTTTGGATAGGTTAAGAGATTCTAGAAGTGTTAGAGGATCTTGACTCGATCCTTGTGATTATTTTATCCCCAGTTAAGTTCTTGAATCTTGACTCGATCTTCGAATTGTTATTTGTGTGTGCTTCTTGGGTTCTTGACTCGACCTTTAGAGTATCTGTTGATCCTGCTAATATCGGCATCACGTTTGGTGTTTTACATCGTTTGCATTTGTCCCGAAACTACGTTTTGGTTTGATCATTAGCAAAGGAGTACGTAGGCAGGTCGATGAAAATTCGGGCACGACCACAGTCATATGAATGCTTGTGTGTTTTGCAACCTAGGATTGGCGACTCGGTCAAATAGATGTTGTCTCTAGGTCTTTGACATAACTCGCATCATGCGTTGCTGCGCAAGTTGTGTTAAAAAGGGGCAGCTGTAGACACCTTAATTTGATCCCGCCGAATCTTAGACTTATCTAGGTGAGTCCGATGATGAAAACCAAATAGGAATGGCAATTTTGCACGATCGCCAGAAGCAATCCGAATCCAGTATTTCATGAAACCAAACTACAAGATCAAATCTTTCGAACTTTGAGGCCACAATCTTTAAACCTTGCAACCTGGTTGTTCATTGGTCCAAGCAATTCACCCGCAAACTGTGAACCTTGCGACCGTTCTGTTAGTTGTTGTGACCGCAATATGAATCTCTTGAAAACCCTAACATTTGTTACGGTCGCAACATGTATCCTCACGATTGTAACCTTTGAAGGTGGTGGCCATAAGCTTTGTGAGCCCAGTCTGAGCATCGAACGTGGTAGCACCTCATTGGTTGTCATGTTCTATACAAATGTACATTTGGTACGATTTCAAATGACCTTTTTTTTTGCTGACATCAATATACTACTGCTTTATCGAGTACTATTCTACATACACCGGTACTCTGTCGTAGTCCTGACTCACACCCTTATCCATATTATTGCTCGAGCTCGACTTAGATACTGGAATTGGATTGTTTCTCGAGGATTGAGCTGACGATTCTGTACTCTACGACTTGAGGACCTCTCTGGATAGTTGGACATCAGGTATTCTGTTAGAACCCTGATATTTCTCTCGTCACATTTTCTACCGCTGTGGGGAGGTCGGGATTTAAATTTGAATTTTCATTGCCTAATTGCATGCTTTTTCTTTAGTCCTGCCTTCATTAGGATTAATCATCACATGTTTAATTGATAATTTTTTATTAGTAGAATTGTGAGTATGCTTATTCTTTAGTTTTGATATCTCTAGGTTTAATTACTTTATTCGTACATTTGAATGTCAATTTTAGGAGCATGCTTTGTTTTAGTGAATTTAGTTAACTTTCATTATAGTTTAATTAAAATAGTCTTAATTATGTTATGCTTATTTTGTACACCAGCACCCCAATACACTGTCCATTAAAAAAATGCTTACATACTTGCGGTCGCAATGTCCATTTGTTGCGGTCGAGACAAATATGCACCGACATGTTTGCGGGTATGATTCTGATCTGCACAACCGCAATCTTGGATAGAGCAGAAAAGGGCGGGAAACCAAAAATTCGGCAAAGGGTATACCCATTGTGGCGACCGCCACCTTGGATATAGTGGCCGTCAACTTGAAAAAGCACGGTACACTGACATCACTACTTTGACCAGGCGGCTACCATGTTGGAAGTGCCAAACGCCATGTTGGAAAAGGCGGCCGCCATGTTAGAAGCGGCGACCGCCATGTTAGAATATGGCAAGTGTAGTCAATTTACAATTTCTATGGCTTATGTAAAATACTGACATTCATATTGTGCATGCAAGACAGTTTGAGTAGTATGAATCACACAAGCAGATGAGCATAAAGCAGTAAAATGGCACGAAGGCCCAGAATATAATACAGTGTATCAGAATATAAACTGGGGCACCCAAGCCTAATAAACAGTAGACTTGGGAACGCAGGCCCATGGACCAAGTAAATGAATAAAAGTTTGTCGACAAGTTGGGGCACGCAGGCCCATCAAAAGTGAAGTGTCAGAAAAGAAACAAAACTGAGGGAGGGGAAGCTCTCTCTAAAGTGTGCCTCGAACGAACCCGGCGGGAGAAAGGGCCCACCTCGTTTGAGCTGATATCCTCGAAGAGTCGCTCAAGGATGTCATCCCTATCATCACTGCCGGAGGAAGAAGGTATGGCTCTAGAGCG
>JAOTRH010020263.1:0-22179 GCA_034768845.1 Heliamphora exappendiculata | reverse complement strand
CTTAAATGATATTTTTTTTTATTTGACAAAAGTTAAAGTTTACTTAATAAAAAAAAAAAAAAAAAAAAAAAAGATATTTTGTCCCATCTTATAAAATACAGGTTACAAAAAAACATCTAATTGTACCGAATAGATATTGAGTACTGGTAATTTGTATATTTTTATGATTGAATCTATTCACTATATATAATTTGTTTAATTTGTTATTTATATAAAAAATTGAGTTGATCCGATAATTCTAGTTATTTACAAATAAATGAAGAAAAAATATATATTTTTAAAAAAATTATTAAACAAATATTATTCAATCATATGATTACAAATATCGGATCAACTTTAACTTTTTTTACAAGTATTAAACTCGACGAGCTCTACATGATAAACAAATTTGATCATAAAAATATATTCCGAAACTAAGCCGATTAAAAACACAGCAGCCCGATGTGTCTCAAAAGACACTACATGCTCCTAGTATTGTAGTGTACCCTGCACTAGTATCTTACCTTTTAGATTGTATCATATTTTTATACCCACATAATACCCCTACCAGTATCAGTACATGTGTTTTCATAGGGTCTCATCTAGATTTTTTTTAAAATTCGCATTATGCTCAACAGATATACTACCTTCTCCTAGTCTTCTACTCTACCCTAGCTGTACTAGTATTTTACTTTTTAGATTTTATCGTATTTCATACCCATATAATACCCGAACCAGTGTAGTAATAGTTGATGAATTAATATAATTAAATATACAATATATAAAATAAAAAATAGAAATAAATATAATATTTTAATATTTTGAACTTATTATATTTATAAAATTATATTTTATACATATATTAATATTTTAAAAATATTTATTTTATGTAATTAGGGGTGGAGCGAGAAAAAATGGGATAGAAAGAACAAATACCGTCTGCATCCCATTTGTTATCGAGACGAAAAAAACTCTACAAAATAAGACGAGAACGGGAGAAATTAACATCCCTAAATATTTTATTTTTTAAGTTTTATCGTAATCAATACCCATAGAATACCTGCCACCGTATCAATACATACATGTTTCATAGGTCTTATTTAAATTATTTTTTTTTGTTAGTCTTGTACTCTATCCTAGCTGCATTAATATCTTACTTTTTAAATTTTATATCATTTTCCTACCCATTTATACCTACACACTGCACACGTATCAAAACACATGTTTTATAGGTCTTATCTAATTTTTTTTTTTTCAATTCCCATTGTGCCTCAAAAGTCACCACATGCTCATAGTCTTTGTTCTCTATCCTAGTTGCACTAGTATCTTACTTTTTAGATTTTATTATATTTTCGTATTCATATAACACCGGCACACGTATCAGTACAGGGTTTCATAGGTCTCATTTGAATGTTTTAAAAAAGAATTCAATTAAAAATTTAACTTTTTTATTATTTATCAAGAGATAAATTTAAAAAAGTTTATTTATTTAAAAAGTATAAACTAACTACGTATATAAATGGGAATCGCATTCACACAATCTGTGTAAACTGCGATGACAAGCTATATTATAATTTTTTAATTAATTTTTTTATTTTATTTATTTATTTAAATTTTTTTTTTTTGGTTTTTGGACTTTGGACAGGGAGACAATTACTTGATGAACGAAGATGGTCTTCCAAAACCCAGTTTTCCCAACCACTGGAAGGGCAAAAATGGGTTATATTGCGTTGGATTAGCAAGAAAAGGGTTGTATGGAGCTGCAATGGATGCCCAAAACATAGCCAATGATATCAATTCAGTGCTGTGATCTATTTCAAACCTATACTCGGTGAAAGTTTTTATATATAGACTGTAGTAGATTACATATAAATAATTTATAAACAAAATGATATAAATAAATAATAATAGAATTAAATTACTTTTCTTCAAACTAACATTCTAAAGAATTTCTAATAAATACTATTAAAGATTAAGTAAATAAATAAATAACAATAATACTTTTTCTAATTTTATTTTATATATAACATCGAATTTTTCTCGTTCAAAATTCAAGTTGTGTGATAAAATTTCATAACATCATGGTAATTATTATATAAAAAAAAAACTTGGTAGGGCCAAAGCACCCAATCAAAACCAATTGGATAAGAGCTAACTCCCAACTTGGATAAGATCATATCACTAATCATAATTAGTAAAAATTTGGCCATGTGCCATTCTCAAGCACGTGCTCCCCTTTTTGCCTATTTAAATGAGACATCCCGTCCCCATATCCTCACAGTTGGGAGGTGAAATTGAGAGAAAAAAAAAAGAAAAGAAGAGAAAACGAGTAGTTACTTGGGGTTTCTAACACATCTTTTTTATACAAATTATTTTAAATATTGGTGACCCACATATGACTTAATAACTTACTCTTATAAACTATTTTATTTTCTTTTAAAAAAATATTTATTTTGTCTATCAATCATGCCATGAATATCACTATTTAAAATAATCAGAGACAGTTTGTATAAGAACACAATCATTTTGTTTTTTCTGCTGCTCAAACTTTTGATAAATAAAACTTGCAAAAACTATATATATTTTTAAAAATAAAATAATATTAAATTTAAGACATTAGAATAATTAATATAATATGAAAATGATAGAAATAATAAAAGATCTATGTGACATGTGAGATTGAATGGCTAATTTTATAGAGTTGATATTCTAAAATTGATATTTGTTTAAACGTGAGGATTATAATAGAGTGTATCGATTTTAAGATACAATTTAAATGTCACGAGTCTTCATCGTTCAATTAATCGGTTCACTAAAAAGGTATGAACAAAATAAGAACTGAGATGATCATAAAATAAGAAAACAATAATAATAAATCATTTTATAATAAATAATCTTTCAACAAACATATCTCTAACCTTTTTCCTCCTTCGCAAGTACACATTTATGAATTTTTTCTCTTCAAGACAAACGCCATATAGTGTAAATTATTATATTACCATTATTAAACATAACTAATTTGGAATAGCATAACATTTATTTGCATAATTGTTTTGGTATTAAAATAGGTTAATAATTATATAATTATTTGGTAATAGCTAAGAATATGAATAGGCTACTAAATAACCCATTTAAACGTGTAATGGATATATAATAAGAAGTAAGGAAATGATTCTTATTTAAAACTGTAGTAAATAAAATTAAAGAACAATATTTTATTTTTGTGACAATTGTCCACTTTTATTAAAAAGAGAATATGTTTTATAATTTGATTTCAAAACAATAAATTATTTTAATTTAAAAACACAAGCGTATATAAAGAAATTTGGATAACTATAATATTTTGTATGTAATAAACGCATGTGTCTTTTGAATTTAAATTTCACTTAGCGTTAACAATATTTTTATGTGCAAACTAAGTCTTGAAGAAAACCTTTAAGCTAATCGGTATTAGAGATCAATTTGTGAGTTAGTATTGCCAAAGTCATGCACTAAATCTGGATTCTCATTAGAGTTATTAAACTAACCCACTGGCCAGCCTGGGCATAGGCTGGCATGCTGGCTGTCTAAGGTACTCAAATTTTGTTTAAAAAATAGGGCCCTGGTTTGTGTTGTACTGTACAAAAAATAATTATTTAAAATTTTATTTTAACTACTAATTCGTAGGATTCTGACTAATGCCTAGATGTCGTCTATAGAGATTTGTATGTGATTTATGATTTATTTATAAATTTTTATTAATAATTTTTTTTAAGGAAAAAGAGTTTAATTTGAACTATAATTCTAATTAAATTAGAAAGTTATCAAAAATTTAGAATTCGAATGAGAAAGAAATTTTTAAGGGTTTAGAATCTTTCCTAACGAGTAATTCTTAGTTTCATTCAAGATCGATAAAAATTATCAAGAAGATAAACTTAAATCTAAACTTGGCATATTCTATCTAAGTTTTTGGCAAAGATTGTACGGAGCACGACTCATCATAAGGAAGTATAGAGTATCTCACGTTCAAATATCAAAGTGCAGATATAACAATTGCATGATCTCGTTTTCACAATTACATAAAATAAAAATAAACCTAGATAATCAAATTAAAAGTTCGTTGATAAAAACGCCAACGTCTCAAATCATACAATGAATTAAATTCAAAATAGAGAATAAGTGAACGAGTTTAAACTACTCATAAGAATACCAAACTAGGGATTTATTATCTCTTGAGAATAGAAAAAGCTTAGCCGCTCATGTTGCGACTAGAAAGTATGAAAAGTTGAAGAAGAGCAAAACTTCGAGTTTCCGTCTTCGACTTTATGACACGTCCTGAGCTTTTCGGATTGGCTTCCTAACGTCTCTCGATCTGTCGTCTTTTAAAATCTCATATATTTTTTTTATTAATGAGCCAAAGCCACCTATTTATGAATGGGCTTTCTTTCACAATTTCAGTCTCTGAATGCAACTCTTTTTGCGCACACCGTCTGGATGCCAAATTTTTTGTCCGAACACTTTTATACTTCGTTCGAACATTAGTTGCTCCCGTCCGAGTGCAATTCTGTTTGTCTGGATTTTGTTCACACATCTGTCAGGACGTAATTATAACAGAAACTTCTCCGTCCAAACGTGATTCTTACTAGACTAATTCTATTCAGACGATTTTCTCGTCTAAGCCACTCTCGTTTTGCCTAGAGCAACTTTTATGAAAATTTTCATTTTGTTCATCTTTTTCGTTTTGTCTCATTTTATATCATTTTTTCATCTAAACTACTCCCGATGATGCTGTTGACAAAAACACTATAAAATAATTTATTAAACATATTTTTGAGATTTAACATAATGTATTTTGCGGAATAGGATCGATACTTTTACATACTGATTAGGTCCCAACATAGATAAAGTTTTTATACGAAGTTTTAAAATATATATATTTTAAAATTTAGCCTTAATCAAATAAATGGGCCCTATTAATTTTGATTTTAACTTTATTAAAATTTACTTAAGTTAGTCATTTAGACGCTAAACTCCAAATAAAATTGTTTAATTGAGAAAAATGAATTTTTTTTGTAAAAGTGCTAAATTACTTAAAAATATTAGATTATTCTTTTTTCAAATTTATGAAATATTAACACAATATTATTGATTGAAATGTGAGAATAATAAATCTTAAGTGATACTTAATGAATTTATTTTATTTTATTTATATTTACAACTTTAAATTATTATTTTTTAAAATTCTATGACTTAATAATTTTTTTCTATTCTTCAAATATAAAATGGTTATTTGGTTATAAAAAAGTTAAAAATCTTCTCTCTTTTTTGATCAAATAACAATTCTATAAAAAAAAATTAACCTAAAATACACAGTTTATTAAGTATGAAAATATACATACTATAAAAAAATGTTCAAATTTTTGCTTTGTTCACAAAAATAGATTCAAAACACTAAAAGACACGAATAACTTCTTTACAAAAACCTTGTTGAATTCATAAAAAAATAAAATTATGAAGTTGATCTTAATTTAAAAAAAAATTTCATAAAAATTTATGAGAACTACGTTTTAAAAATTTGCTAGGATTTCTAAAAACTCAGAGTTAGTATAATCGCGGTCGATGACTTCTACTTAGGTGAATCATTTAACCCTAAAGTGATGAAATATATTTTGCAAAAGATTATTTGTGTCAAATTGATTAACACTTGATAAAGTTAATAACAAAAACATATATAACCTCGTAAAAGAACAATGCAACTATCCCGACTCGACAAAATACATATCTTGTGGAAGAAGTGAAATAAATTGAAAGAAAAATTTATATTTTGTTTGTTTTTTTTTGGGTTAATTTCTGGTGAGTTTTTTTTTTATGGTAAAAAATTTATTCTTTGAGTCTTCTTGTCGAGATAATAAAAAAAGGTAAAGAATTTAACCAAAAAAAGCCAAATTAAATAAAAACATTCATTATTGTATCCTAAACTAGATATATGACCCACAAATACACAAAGCCACCTCACATAATTGTGTGAAGAACTTGGGAGTGTGGCTCAAACATAGGAGATAGTGTAGAATCACGTCATTGTTTAAAAGTATGTATAGTAGAATATAATTTATTTTACAAAATAAAATATAATTTGTACACGTATTTATTGATGTTTAATTAAGTTGAGTTCTTATATTTATAATTTTTTAATAAAACTTACTAAATAAATAATTTAAATCTTATAAAATATAATGTTAAAAACATAAAGGGAAAAAGTTGGAAAAAGAAGCACATCATCCCATTCTATTACATTGATCATTTGAGTTTTGGAGGTCAGAAGTTACAAATATTTTTTTACCATTGGAAATTTAAAATAATATGATCTATTTTTATCAAATTGTAAATAAAAAATCATAAACACACTTATTTTGATAGAAAATCCCTATTATTAAAGCAAAAAATGAAGAACCAAACTTATGCGGCTAAGTTTCGCCACCACTTTGTTCCTATTGAAGATAGGCTTCGCATATGGTTGGATTTAATGACATGAAATTTAAAAAAAGGAAATAATTCAGTTATCACTGGGTCTTGTTTGGAAACATGGTTTGAAGTCATGATTTTTTGGAAACATGGCTTTAAATTAAATTTTTTCTTTAAAATTATTTTAAACCAAATAAGAAAAAAACTTATTTAGTGAATCGTAATAGTGATTTTAAGTCGAAAGATAACAAGATAGAAGACAAGTGATTTTCAATTTTAAGAAATTAAATAAAAAATTTATAATAATTTTTAAAAATTTATTTTTACGTCATTTTATATTTAATATTGATCTTGTTTGATAAATTTTAACAAGTAAAATTTAAAATTTTTAATTTTTATAAAAAATAAATATGTATAATAAAGTTATATTAAAAATTATATACATATATAAAATTTTGGTATGTAAAAAAGTAAAAAGACTAGAAAATTAAAAACTTCTAAATTTCCAAACGAGTTGTTTAAAATTTTTAAACCTTATGTCAAATGACAAAAAAATCATACTTTGTCTTTTGAGAAACGAAACCTAAACTAATGATTTAAAAAAAAAAGTTTAAAACGACATCGCTTCTATTGTCTACGTCCTTTCCGTTAGACCATACTATCCGGATTCAACCGAGGAACTCACCATCCCAAAACCTTCCTCTCGTTTTCCCGCCATCAGCCGTTCGGCTTCTCTCGATTCAAACGGTCGAAGTGGCGCGAGTTCGAAACCTGAGAATCTTTGGCGTCCTTGCTCTTCGTCTCCTCATTTTTAACAACCCCAATCATATTTCTGCACCTTCTTCAAAGATCCAGAGTAGTCATTTTCCGAATTGGTAATCTTGCCGTCAATTTCAGGCCTTGCCGCCGTCCGGAAGGTCACCTTGGCTTCGTCTCTGTCCAGAGATTCGACTCTCATTCAAATTCCTCACCAATTGATGATGAGGAAGATGACCCCCCGGAAGGCCGAGTTCAAGACCTTAGGGTTCCGGAACATTAGCTGGACCACAAAGCCTCGGAGGTAATTGCTTCTCTTACCGATTATTAGATCAGCGGTATTTTTTGTTTATGGTAAATCTCCGTAATTAATTAACTTTAATTGGTGTTCTTTGTGATTTCTTTATTATCCTTTTCTTTTGTTTCTGGAATCTTGAACAATCCGAATCAATATGGTAAGAAGACGTTACCAACGGGACAGCTATCAAATCCCTAGAAAAGAAGATTAATGTGTTTCAAAATCCAACTCATTGAACTCCTTTAGAATATCATTAGATTGCATTGTTCTGCTATTCCATTCATTGGAAATTGAAGGTATATTTTTGCACCGATTGTTTCGGCATTGCATTGTTCTGCTACTTCATTGCTCGGAAATTGGAACAAGTTTTTCTGTTTTTGGTTGGGACTTAAAAAAATAATAATGCTAGTGGTCGTGGTAGTATTAATATTGGTGGCTGCCGTGGAAATGGTGCTGGCAGGCGTCGGTGGTGATGACAGTGGAATGGTGGTCGTGGCAGCGGGGGAGGTGGTGGTTGCGGAAATGTTGGTAGTGGGGGAGATGGTGGTTGCGGCAATGTTGGTAGTGGTGGTAACGACGGTAGTAATGTGGTGTGTAGGATAAAGACTGCAAAATGTTTTTCTGACATGAAATAATGAAAAATGTTTTCTACCAAAATTGACATTTTTTCCATTAAAATAAAAAATATTTTTCATTGATATTTAATTTTTGTTGTACTAAATACTAGAAAATGCAGATTTATTTTTGTACTGGCGTTTGTTCTTGCTATTTTCAATGTGCCTTAAAGATGATGGAGATGTCCAGGTCATGGCTGGTCTTTTATCTTCTTAAGGCAAAGGGGCATCGATGGAATTGAATTTGTGCTAACGTTGAGGTCAAAGTTATTTATTAGGTTGATGAAGCTTGGTTGGTAGAAGTTGTCAAATGGTTGATGCGAAATTAAGTTGTGGTTTCATTTGGCTTATAATTACTCACGAGTTTATTCAAGAGTTTGGTAATAGGATCTGCAATTTCGAATCAATGATCTAGTTTGTTGGTGTCTTCTTCTAAGCGTGAACCATGAAGAACTTTAAAATGCATCTTCCATTTTTTTTTCTTTGTAAATTTATGAATATAAAGATATTAAAAGCTCTGAAACCATTGGAACATGTCAAGTTCTGTAACCATTTGAAACCATTGTTCGGAATACCGTAGCAAATAGATTACTGATTTTTTCATTATACAGTACGCATCGATACTAGTATAATATATACAGGCATTGTCTAAATCTCAACAACCAACCACAACTCAAAACTAAATAAAAGACTATTCATCTCTGTATCATTATAATTACATTCATCCCAAAGGATTAAACAATTCTTAAACTTCATTAAGTTTTACAATCAATCAGTTTGGAATCCAAAACCTTTTAACATTGATACCAAACTTCTCGTAACTCACCAAGTCTATCCAAATTCCGCGTACTTTACAGAACATATTACAAATTACAACTAAAGTTTCAATAGATAATTCAATCACAAAACATAGATTTCTTTCTTTCCTCCTTGAAAATACCATCCAAGATCAAGAGTAATCCTCTATGCCTTCTCCTTTTCACTTGAACTTAAAAGCATTAGTACATACAATACGAGCTGAAACTTGTAGGATAGAGACTAAAGATGATATTATGCATAATATATGAGGTGTGAGTAGATGTTTAATGCGAAAAATACAAGTTTTCATGTACATAGTCATTAGATCTTTTGTTCTTAAAATTTTACATCAAGCATATCCACATTGCCCATCCTCTTGACACATTATGATACGTATCTAATCCATACTTCAATACCCACGGTCTTTAAATATTATTCATTTTATTTAGTTCATTCACTTCCATTTCACTTCCATCTTTTCTTTATTTTCAAAGCTTATCCAATATATTTGTTAAGTTCTGAACCGACACACGGGTATAGTTTATAGAGATCCCTATCTATTACCACCCATTCGGTTACGCGAAACCCGTGCACACTTTATAACTCACAACGGTAAACATCCATTTTTGGTTTTCTATAGGAACGCCGATCGGTTGGCAATCTGTGCACTTTTTTGGGAGCTAACCTGATGGGTAGGACACCTAATTTGCACAAGTTTTCGGTCACCACATAGCTAATCAAGCCCAAGTTATTTCATAACCAACCATTGGTCTCCAAATCAATGTAATAATCTCATTTTTATTAATTCAACTCATGAGCTCAACCGTGGTAATAAATTCCTCTTGTCAATCCATCTCACAACTACACATCATTATAACTTAAGTAGTATAGATGTAATCACATACAATTCACACAATGTATCTTATGATTTACGTTTAACTCCAAATTATTACATAGCTAATTCTTGAATTAATTAAATTGTTTGTTCAACTATAAGCGTAACATCGCATACCAAGACTCCAACCCATCAAATTAAATTCATTGTTTATAAAATTAATATGTTTCAACTATTTAACTTAGGATGTATACACAACATATATTATTATCACATTCAAGACTTGTACTTTCCAATTTTGCTTAATAAACTCAAGATTTAAGTTAACATTTTAATTGTCATAAACATAACTCATAACTCGATTCCAATATCACATTAGTTTAAACCCACAATTTAGCTCACAGATCACATAATTAATGTTTTTAATTAACATAAACAAGAGTTTATATCTCATCATTCCCAAATCTTTACATTTAGTAATAGATTCCAACCTTAATCCATAGGAATTCAAGTTATTCGTCTAAAATCACTTATAAAAGTGTTCAAAATTCAACCCTCCTCTTAATTGTATTCAACCCACGCTAATTAAATCATAAATTAACTAAAGTGTTAGTAATCACCCAAAATTTTCAATTAAACAACACATTTAGTCTTTAAATCATTAACAAACAAGTTACAATGTTAATATTATCCTGAAGAGCTTCAAATTTCACCATGGTAATCAAGTATCTAAATCCAAACTCAACACTTCAAAATTAGTTAAAATTTGGATTAATCACTTAAACCTTTAAGGTTTCATATAATTATCAATCAAAGTTCACACAAATCATGACGAAACACCAAAGTTAGTCTAAATTCTATCACTTGGAACTCCCAAGCTTTTTGCCAAAATTCCATGCCCTAATTTTCGACCCTTTCTTGGATTTGGCTTCTAGAGAACTCAATGTGATGTTTTTGTTGCAGGATGCTCAAATTACGAAGTTACAAGGTTTAAACAACTCATTACTTGTCTCACTGTTGTCATACCCTCAATCTACCATAAATCCAAATCAACCAATTAACTTAGTTATCTTGAAACCACAAACACAACTAAACCAACTTTAGTGTGTTTATATCAAGTTTTCTCTCTTAGAATTTAATTGTAAATCCAATTTTAGATCCATAACTTATTAGTAGATGGTCCATGCAACTCATTTGTTTTATCCATCTCCCTTAACCCATGTATTTATTACTTAACTTGGATTTATACACACTTTTCTCCAAATCTTTAAACGAAATAAAAAATTCCTCTATTAATTCCTAAATTTACAAGTTGCAAGCTTCAAACAACCATTAGGGGTATTCATTTTATTTCTATACTCAACTACTCTTAGCACCGATTCCATAAAACCAAATCCAATAACCTTGGATGAAATTAGGCTTTTATCAAAATTTGTCCAATCTTTGAATTAACTATGGATTTAACTCTAAATTTGTAAACTCTCAAGTCATATAGTTTGAACAACTTATTAGTAATTCTAATTTCATCAGCCAACTCAATTCACATTGAATCAAATCCAATAATTAAGAATGTAATTAGACTTTTAAGAAATTTCTCAACTCTTAAGTTAAACCATAGACTTAGCTCAAATTTACAAATCTCAAAGTGAACTCACGTTCCATCAAGTTGCATAGCTCAATTACTTGGTTCAACAATTTATAATTTAGATACACAATAAAAGAGTTCAAACCAATTAATTTTGTTCATTTTTCATAAAATCTTTACATTCCAACAACTTAAGGCTTGTATACACTAATTCCCAAATCCCAAAACTAATATTTGAATTCAACTTTTAATCTATGAATAAACAAGTCACAAGATTCCAACAACTGACTAGTTGTCTCAATTTTACCATATTATCATATTCGAATACCATTACATTCATCCTACACCATGATATCCATGCCAAAAGTTGAGTTTAAAGTTTTCAACTTCGTATAATCAACTTAAAAATTAATCCTACTTGGTTAACATCCATCCAAGTATTATATACATAAGTATTATATACATCATTAAATAGATTTCAACTTACTAATTAACTTAACTTCCATGAAATTTATATTTTATATCAACACTAACTTGGTTCTATATTCAAAATTTCTCAAAGAAAAAGTCCATGTATCTAGAAAAAGTATCCAGAATTTTACTCCAAAAGTGATTTGTAGGGTGTAGATTCATATTTAATAAGATATGAGACACACTCTAAGTGAATTTTTACCACTCATTTTAAATTCTGGGTAATTTTTTTAGTATTTTTTTTTGAGTACATAGCATTGTTGTTTCTCAAATGTCAAGTTAAAGTCACAAATTCAACTCTCCATTCACACATTTGCAAGTTACAAAAATTAAATACTCATTCAAGGGCTCCAATTTCGATCTTCCATTCAATTTCACTGAAACTAGGGTTTATATATATAAAGTTTTCAAATTTTTGCATTAACTCATCAATCTAACTCAAAATCCACAAATTAGTAGGTTACACCATCCAAACAATTTCAAAAGTGCTCCAATTTCATGCTGCTCTTATCTCATTTAACTCGAAACCCAATCTCATAAACTACAAAGTTAGTTAGAGTTTAGTCAAATTCTCAAGATTTTATGATTTCTAAAGCAGTTTAACTACTAAAATCAACACATATATACATAAAATATCACATTTTAGTCAAAATCCTATCTTATGGAGCCAAAACCTCCCATGTTTGGAACGCTAGGTATTTTCGTCTAGCTTCAAAACTGGTTTTAATGGGTTGTTTGTGGAGCTCTAGTAGCGTTAGAAGTTGAATATCGAACAGCTGCATTAAATTTCAAGTAGAAGACACCCAATTTTTGAGAGAGATAAATGACCAAGAGCTTGAAAGCTCTCTCCCATGGCGAAAAAGAAAAAAGGGAAGAAGAAGGGGGTGGGTGCCCTGGTTGGCTTTGTTTTGCTTTATTTTTACTAGTCACTGTGCACAGCATGTGCAAAATGCATTTTTTATTAACCAAATTAGTTATTAGAAGTTATTGATTGTATTAACATATTTTTTAAATTCGAAAGGCATTATAAGAATATAAAAGTTCACACAATTTTATTACGGGGAGACATCAAGTAGGTATTCTTCCTTTATAGAATAGTATATATATATTTTTTTGAATCTTCTGGAAGTCCCAGACAAATAGAGTAATACATATCTATGCTTAGAAAATTAAATTCACCACATGTTAATGCTCTTATTTAGCTTTAATTAATTCAATTTATATTTTTAGAAATTTCTTGAAATTGGAGAATTAATTGTAAATTGATATTCTAGGGCCTCTATATATGCCGATTACTTACCTTCTGCAATATTTATTACTAAATATAATTCCTATAAATTTAATTATGGTAAAATAATTACTCAAATAAAAACGTACCAGGTGTGCACAAGAAACGAGTTTTTCATTTTGAAATATTCTCGAAATAAGTTTTATTTTTGTAACATGCTGAATTTGAACATTTATATTGAAATTCTCAAACACAAATACAATAACAGTACACTATTAATGTGAATTTAAATTTTCAGTTCTTATTATGTAACGTACTTAATGTTTTTATCATATTCTAATATTTTGTGTATTAAAAACCTAATGTAATGAGAAATAATTGAGTTTATCATTTTGCAACATGATATTGCAATGTGGATATAGAAATAATAAATGGTGTCTCATTACATAACAATAAAAACACTGTGAGTCTGTAATATTTAATTACATAATAGTGCGAACATTATAGAAATATAGTGTACTTACATATAACAATAAAAATATTTTTGATTTCAATAAAAACATGGTGTGTGATTGTATTTAAATAAGAATATAGAGATAATTGTATAATGTTTCAATACATATCAATAAGAGCTTAAATGCTTTATGAATCATCAATAATGAGAACATAATGATGACATAATGTTTTATTACATAATAATGAGAATAATATAATAATATTATCATTTTATTGTGAAAATAGAAATTTTTTATTTTATTTTTTAAAAAATTTCATATTTAATATAGGTATTGTTTTATAGATCTTTAGGAGAAGTTTTTAAAAATAAAATTATTATTAAATATTAATACATATACTGAAAGTTTTTAGAAATATATATATTAATTTTTGCAAGTTTTATTTATCAGAAGTTTGAGCAGCAGAAAAGACAAAATGATTGTGTTGAATAACCCAAAAAAGGGTTTTATTTATACGAACTGTCTACATATAAAAACTTTTACCGAGTATTGGTTTGAAATAGATCACAGTGTTGAATTAATATCAATGGCTATGTTTTGGGAGTCCATTGCAGCTCCATGCAGCCCTTTTCTATCTAATCCAATGCAATATAACCCATTTTTGCCCTTCCAGTGGTCGGGAAAACTGAGTTTTGAAATACCATCTTCGTTCAACAAGTAATTGTCCCCCTGTCCAAAGTCCAAAGTACCACAAAAATAATAAATGAATTATAAAAGGAAAAAAATTATAATATAGCTTGTCATCGCAATTAACATAACCGGTACATATGTAAAATTATTATAAAAATTTATCAATACGACATGTTTTTTGTACCCATATTTTATAAGATGGAATGAAGTATCTTTTTTTATTTTTTTATTTTTTCGTATTTAGTAAACTTTAACTTTTCTCAAATACAATAAAATATCATTTACGTACCTTAAGCCACTTGTGCGTAGATCTTTTAAAGCCTGTAGCGAAAACAATAGCCTCAAACGGATGTGATTCGCCATTCTCAAATTCCACTTCATCGCCCCTTATTCTTGCTATTGATGGCAACACCTGTGTTTTTTTGTGTATACCCAAAGAACTTAGGACCCGTTTGATAGTCAGATTATTTTTAAAGAGATATACTGCCCTATTTGGGCTAAAAGTTGCAAATTTTACTTTTTCTTTTTTTTTTCTAAAATTTTTTCATCTATTGATTATATTTTTTTATTTTTTCAAATCATCTAAATGAGATGAAATCAAAAAGTAAAAAAATTTAATCAAAAAATAAAAAAATCTACTAAAGACAAAAATAATATGCATAAAATTTGACTTATTGACTTATTTTTATTTTTTCTAAATTTTTTTTTATTTTCATAAAAAAAAATTATTTGTCCAATTCGTTTCAACCAGAGGAGTAAAAAAGTAAATAGTTTGATTAAATAATTAAAAAAATTTATTAAAAATAAAAATAAGAAAAATTAAATTAGTAAATAAGTAATTATCCAAACAAAGGCCAATTATATTAACGAATAATACCCGAGCAATGATACACTTCCCAAACCGAAAAAATTACCGATTACTTCATGAACCAAGTGTTGAAGTATTAACTTGAGAGTGATTGGGGTTTAGCTTTTTTCACCTTTTTTTTGTTAGTGACAGTTTTTTCATACTTTCAAAAATTAAAAAACTAATGCCAAATCTAAAAAAAATTCTCATATTATGTTTTTAAATTTTGTTACTTATTTTAGAAAAAAGTGACTTTAAAACTTTTATAGGAGTTTTTTGTCTTTAGTAAAAAAAAATAACTTTAATTAAAATAATTATACTTTTAACTTTGTTTTATTATGAAATAACAAAGAAGATTAGAAAAAAAGAAAAAAAAATTATTAACTTTTAAATTATTTTTAAAAAATTCAATCATTGGGTAAAAAATTAGCTTTTTGAATTTTTTATTCAAATTAGATAGTTTTCCTTTCTTACACCTCAAATGTATAAGAAATTTTGCATATATCACAATATGAGAATGAGTGATACTACGGGTTCCAAAAAACTTGACCGAAAAATTGACCGAATTAATATCTCTGCCAACAAGAACTCTTGCTCCCCCTCTGACGAGTTTGCCAAAAACACAACAAAGAGATTTTCAACCTCTTTATAGAAATAAACGATAGGAAAGAAGAAAGAACAGTCGATTCAAGAAACAATCACATGTTTACGAAGCAATTCGTATTCAAATCATAGAAAAATCAAGTATTTTCGAATCCAATGCAATTAAGTCCTTGAACCATAGCTCTAATTCACGCATTACTGTAATATATATATATATATATATATATATATATATATTGTAGAGAGAGAAAATGTAGAGATTTGGAGGTAGGTTAGAGTGAGAGAATAAATGAAATTTAACAAAAAGGGTTGGAGAAAAAGAGGATTAGGTGGGAAGAGAGAGTTATGAAATTAAACATTCTCAATGTTCAAAAATATCGAAATTGCATTGCAAATAAATTGTGAGAACATTTTCACACACACACAAGTGAGAATGTTCTCACAGTTTGTTGACACTAAAAATATTCCCACAGTTTATTATGAGAAAATTTCACATGTATCACTACATGCATGATAATACTCTCATACACGTACATATTATGAAAAAAAATTTATATATCACTATATGAGAATATTCTCATACGCACACATACTATGAATTTTTTTTATATATATCACAAGATGAGAATATTTTCACACATACACATACTATGAGAAATTTCTCATGCATATATTATTATATAAGAATATTCTCGTGTGCACATAAATTTTGAGAAATTTCTCCTACATACTCATATTTCAAAATGTATGAAAAAAATATTTTCATAGACACATATTATCAAAAATTTCTCATACATCACTATATAATAATATTCTCATACACACATATTATGAAAAATTTCTCATGTATCACTATGTGAAAATATTTTCATACACAAACGTGTTATGAAAAAACATCTCATATATTACAAGATGAGAGTATTCCTATACAGATAGATAATAGGAGAAATTCATCATGCATATATCATTAAATAAGAATATTCTCATGCACACACAAATTATGAGAAATTTTTGATACGTACTCAAATTTCAAAATATACGAAATTTTTTTCATATATCACTATATGAGAATATTCTCATATGTATACGTGGTATGAGAAATTTTTTATAGTTATATTTTAAAATGTATGAGAAATTTTTTATACATCACTATATATATATATATTCTCATATACATGCGTGTTATGAGTAACTTTTCATACTCATATTACAAATCGTTAGATACCTTTGTTAATATATTTTTTTAGTTAATTTAAAATTACCCACAATTTTACAATATTAAGCTCAATGATGAACTTAAAGAGCTAGACAGTGAGAATGTTCTCACAGTTGTCGACACTGAGAATACTTTCACTATTTTCTTACATTGAGAATGTTTTTAGTATTTTTTTATTTCGGATGCAATTAATTTATTATTTTGGTCATTTTTTATATATTTTTATTATCGAAACTATTTATTATGTAATATTTATTAAGTAAATTATTTTTATAAAAAATTAAATTAATTAGCCATTAATATTTTTGTGAGTAGATCACATTTGTTGAAATATAAATGAATTGTCATAAAATTTATGAGAAACATTCTCAGTGTAAAAAAGAATGAGAACATTATCACTAGTAAAAAAATTTTGGAGAATATTCTCAGTATAGAAAAGAGTGAGAACATTGCATTATCACTAGTAAAAATTTTGGAGAACATTCTCAGTGTAAAAAAGAGTGAAAACATTCTTACTGGTGTATGTATATGTATGTATATATATATATATATGTATATATATATATAGTTTATTAATTAAAAATTAAAAGCAATGATATTTTCATATATAATATTCAATTTAAAAAAAAAAACAAACATACAAATATATAAAGAATAACTAAGTTGATTGGAACAGTGACATGTATCTTATTGAATATTACTCATTATGTTTTTTTTAATAGTTTTAACTTTTTTATATACTTTATGATTAAAACTATTTATTTTGTAGTCTTTATTAAGTATATCATTTATGTGAAAAAAGTATATTAATTAGATATTGATAGTTCTATAAATAGATCACATTTGTTGAAAAACAAATCAAAGGTAAATATAATTTTATAAAAAATAATTGTAAACAAATATAATTAGATCATATAGTTATAAATATTCAATTAGTTTAATTTTTTTATACAAGTAATAATATTAATAAATAATATAAAATGAACGAATTATATTACAAAAATATGTTAAAAATTTAAATAATTTAATAAATGATAACATAGTGCATGTTTGAATATATTTTATTTTATAATTTTTTACCGTTAATTGATGAGTTTCGGTCGTTTTTTTTCGGGAGATTGTCTCGGGAAGGATTGGCTTTCCGATAATACCCACTTGGTGTTTATTAGATTTGAAGTTGCGTGGATTTTTCTTTTTACTTAAAATCTACATCAAAGCATTTTTAGCCCTCGTTTGGAACAAATTTTTAAATACGTATTTATTTTAACTTTTTTGAACTTTTTCTCTTTTATCTGAATTTTTTTTTTGAATAATCTCGACGAAAGAAATAAAAAATATATAAATTTTGATTAAAAATAAAAAGTTTACTTAAAACGAAAATTGATAAGCAACATAAAATCTAATTTATTGACTTATTTAAATTTTTTATTATCTTTTTCAAGAAAAGTTCGTATTTTGTTCATTTATTTTTATTTTTATTTTATTACCCGTCTCAACGAGAGAGTGATCAAAAAATATAATAATTTAACGAAACGATGAAGAAAAGTAACTAAACTCAAAAAAACAAATAAGTAATTATTCCAAACAGATTAAGCACTAGACTGGAGCTTCATTTTATTTCTGGTCCAAAGTTTCTTTAGCAGCAGCACATAAACTTGATGAAGTGATCGACGCATTATGCTCTTGTTTTCTAATTTTAAAATGTTGAGCTTTTTTGGGAAAAAAATAATTTTTAAGCAATAGTATTTGACATTTTTAAAAATCTTTCCAAATAAATAAGTTATTTCAAATAATTTAAGTTTTTTCTTTTTTCTTTTTTCTTTTTATAAAAAAATTAAACCTCTTCTAAGTCAACCTTTTTAGATAGTTCCAAACAGAACTAAATCAATTATCATGTTACCTGAACTTCACGGGATTTGATATAGGCTGCTACGAAAAATTATCTTAAATAATTTAATTTTTATTTTTAATTTTTCCAAAGAGACTAAGTTTTTATAAAAAAGTAAATTTTTAAACATTCCAAACGGGTTCTAAGGCTTTCTTCACTTTGTGTTTTTCGGCTTAAAGTTAAAAAAACAAAAAAGCCTGAGAATCTAAATGTTTTTAGCATTTTAGTATTTTTTTTCTTTTTATATAAAATAAATTTATTTATTTCTTAAAAATCTCATACTTTTATTATACATATATACTTTTTTATAAAAAAATATATTTTTAAAATATAGTCATTAAAATCTATTAAATAAGATCTAAAATAACTTTATTTGACTTAAAAGCTTTTTTAACGTAGTTATCTATTCGATTCACAAAACGAAATTTTTGTTTATTTAATTTAAAATAATTTAAAATAAAAAATATAACTTAAAACAAAGTTGGTACGTTAGTGATTGTGGTACCTGAATTTGACCGGACTTGATCTTGTCGTAGGTTCCGACGTCGATAACTGGGTATTTGCCGTACTTAAGTTTCATGGCAAAAGGACCCTCTTGGGGCCTTCCAATCCCATACTGGGTTAGGTCTCCATACCTGAGCTTGCCGAGCAACACCAGCAAGGAATCCACTGCATCATGTGGAAAATACTTAAACAGCCCTAAGCCCAAATACACCATTCCTCTTGATAGAATGTGAAGCTGCACCAACCATCATTCAAATCATGCATGTTAATTAACTAATTTAAAATTTAGTTTTTTTTTATTTTTTGCGTTTTTAACCAAATTAGATTCAAACCGGTTATTTAGTAACATAACTTTTAAGTCAATTTTTTTAAAATTAATTATTTGCGTAAAAAAAATGTTATTTTGCTTTTTGTTTCAAATGGACATTTTTACATTTTTATATATTTGATATTAACAATTATATGTAGTTAGTAGTGGTAGTAAATAAATTATGAATAAATTACATTATTATATTTTACAAATTATGATAGTTTGAATAGAATATTATAAAAATTTATGTTTTTATTTTTTTATTTTTTATTTCAAATGGGCAGCCACACCCTTTTGACGTTTTTACTCTAAAAGTCAAAAAATCAGAATTAACAATCATGGCCATAGTATAAGAAGAAAAACACTTGATTTAATTTGATTTTCGTTACATTTTTTAACTTCCAATAATACTCTAGACAAAACACATTTTTATTTAAATAGTACACAATTTCTCATACTTTTAACTGCCACGTAAAATAAAAAATATAAATTGATTAATTTTTCATATTTTTCTCCACTGTATTACTCACTTTTTTATTTTTCTCCATTAACACCAATAATTTTGCACATTGTGTGGAGTTTTGTTCAGTATATATGTCTATGCAATGACATATCTAGAATATGTCCAAGGGCGCTAGGGTCCCCTGCGTATAATAGGGGTCTTAGCAGGGGCGGAGTTAAATTTTTTGTTCAGATAAAACTTATTAAAAATAATAATTGTATTATTATTTATTTAATAATAAAATTAAATTATTACTCAAAAAATTCTTTTCAATTATTTTTTCGTAAAGTTAAAATGTAATGGTATGACATATTATTAAATATACTGTCACAAATCATCAAAATTAGAAATTTAAATAAAAATTTTACAAAAAAATATGCAATCATAATCACGATTCAAAAAATTCATACTAAGAAATACACAATGAGAAAATTAATTAACAAAACTAGAAGAGTTTAAGACAATTTATACTCATCAAATAGCTACCAATATAAAAAGATTCACACACATAAATCAATATTTACCCATAACAATTAACAAAAAAAAAAAGACTACAATTTTTTCACTTTTTGTAGGCAAACTTATCTACTATTTTTTTTTCAATGAACAATATTATTAATTCATTCAGTCATTCTTGTGATATAGTTATTCAAAAATAAAATTTGATTAATTTTAACTTTAAAATACTCATTTTTTCTGAAGTAACTTTAATAGGTATAATTAACAATATTTTATATACAGCTAACGTATTTGTAAAACACGATAATTGCATATTTGGAAAACACAATTCATAGATTTGCCACATATGTATCTATCTAACTATCTTATAATATAAAGCAATTATTTAATTGGTGTGAACGAAGCTATAACTCCCATTTTTTAATCACTATAAATTTTTGTAACCGTCATAGATGGGATAATGAATTATTTGCTTATGTTATTTTGTTTATTTTTATTTTTGAAAAATTTCTTTCATCGTTTAATTATACTAGATATTATATTTTTTAGATTGCTCTTATTAAAATAATTTAAAAAATAAAAATTTTAATTAAAAAGTATCAAAAATATTTTAAAAAGTAAATTAAAATATTTTAATTTTTTGATTTCTCTCTTGAGATAATTCTAAAAAGTGAAAAAAACTAGTCAAAAGAACAGAAAAAATTTGAAAAGATAAAAAAATGTAATCATATGAAAATTTATCCCAAAAGAAACAAATATAAAAATCTGCACTCCCTCTTTATTTTCTTTTTTTAAAACTCTTAAAATTCGAGTCATAGCTTAATTTTTTCTTAAAATATCTAATTTTTTATCGGCAAAATATACAAAATTGACATAAAAATAGAGTACAACTCAAATTATTATATCAATAAGGAAATTAAGCAGGGATGAACATGGCACCCTGGCTAAACAACAAGCTAAGAAGATAGAACTGTGCTATATGACGATGAATTACAATACAGATAAAAGACAATGATAAAAATTTTAAATACTTAAAATTTATTTGTGTTTAATATGTGTTCGGCCGGTCATTCATTATCTAAATAAGTATTATTTTTTAAAAAAATAAAAATATAAAAAGAAAACGTAAACCAGTACCGCCCAAGAAAAAAATACAAAAACAAATTAACGGAGTTGAAGTGAACAATTGGAAAAACAAAAGAATACTAACAGTGACTATATTTGATAATTACATTTAAGTATATATAATATAACATTTTATACACGGTATTTTCTCTTTCCTTAAATCTATTATTTATTTTTAAAGATTATATAATTATAATCACCAAAATTAGATTATTATAGCATTATTGATGGAAAACAAAAACACCAAACTTAAGAAGACAAGCTGGGGCCAATCTTCACACCAGGGCATGGCTAAGGTCTTGTTTGGTAATTTTGTTTTAAGTCAGGTTTTTTATTTAAAATTAAGTAAAAAATTTGCTTGGTAAACTATATAAGTGATTTTAAACAAAAAAAAAAGTAATAAATCAAAAATTTTAACTTAAAAGAATTTTAAACCAAAAGAGCTTTAAGTTAAAAAAAATTATTATAATTTTTAAAATTTATTTTTACATAATTTTATTTTTAATATAAATGTTGTTTAATAAATTTTAATTAGTAAATTTTAAAAATATAATTTTTATAAAAATATATAATAA
>JAOTRH010020242.1:0-22181 GCA_034768845.1 Heliamphora exappendiculata | reverse complement strand
ATAGGTTATCTATCTATAAGATAGTTCTAAGTGCTTTTAGTTTTTGAGCAGTGTGAATTGGCATTTTTTCTCTATTTATGCCTTTCTATCAAACTATACTTATCTCATATCTCAGTGGCAAATACACTTGGCTGTATCTCCTTGAGTTCAGTGAATACTGACAATCAGTTGTAACAGAACTTACCGGAACAAGGTTGCCACTACAAAGTTCATACCATGGCCCATTGAGATAAGATTTTGTGAGCCTTCAACTAGTACAAACCAAACTAAATCTCCTCCAAGGTTAGTCCTGGTTCTTTGTATCATTTTATGACCTTTTTTTCTGATGGCTTGAAGATGTGGGCTATTCTAAGGTGTTTTATATGATTCGACATTTACACTTTATCTTATCGGAATGTCTTAAATTTTTGTTGCAGTTTACGGTATTGGTTTAGAGCAAAAGGAGAACTTTCAGATGACCATGCTTTGCATAGGTAGAAACTTCTTTCTATTAATTTAGTTCTCTTGTCAGTTTTCTTTGCATGGAGGAAGCTGAGCAGGAGGTCAAGCATGATAGCAGCTCATATTTTTTCTTTTTTCAACTTAAGATTTTAACAAAAACTTACTATTCTATGATAGATACTTGTATAGAATGATCTATTTAGGATGGAAAGTGGCATGGTCTCGGATGGGTTGTTGGTGTGGATATGCGTCTTAATCGTTGGATTCATCTAATTGTCATGTCCAAGGAGTTATTCTTAAATACTCCTTCGGTCTTTTTTTTGAGTAAAATGGTACTCGCAGGCACTGATAGGGCAATTTATATATAAAATGGTAATCTTATGCACTATTATTTGACAAACCGGAAGGATGGATGGACTACTTAGGCATGCCTCATCGGTGCAGTGCAACTAGGCAGGCTATACACCTATTCCGAAACCTTGCTCAAATATCAAGTATCCGAAATGGGTACTTCACAAATTTAGACGAGTCCATTTAACGTAAGTTTCTTCCTTTCGTATGGTAAGCCTTCTGTACATCGTGTGAACACATCCTAATAGAGGCCACAATGTGTGTCAAGTATCTGTTGAATGAAGCTCTACATTACCTTGTGTCACGCCCCCAAACTCAAGGCACATGAACCACTCATGAAAACCCATCAAGACTGAACATTCCCTGAAGAGAACCTTTCACAAAACCCATTTTATCCCCCTAATTCCCAAGAAAAATCATTTGAATCAAAACGATCTTTGAAAAGAGAGTTAAACCATTGAAAAGAAGACTTTCGGGGTTTCAATTTGAACATAAAACTCACCCAAAAAAAGTTTAAAACGAAGAATATGCATAGGTTTCAAAACAGGTACAAAATTTGAAAACGTCAAAAAATTGACCACACGGACAAGCCGTTCGATCGGTCTATCATTGCTTGTAGTTTCTCACACTTGCAGAGGAGATACCGAGAGATCAGTCTGGCGCTGGAACACTTTTCTTTTTCAAGCTATTTTGAAACACCAACCACCAACAAACATGTTTAGGCTCCAAGGATCAAAACCAAGCAATTCTAAACTATAAGTTTGATAAAAAGGGAGATCTAAACCATAACCAAAGGATCTAAAACCAAACCCTCAACATTTTCAAAACATTAGTATTCACTTAAAACCAAGGAAAGACAATCAAAACTCATTTCCAAAATCTCCCATGAGAATCAACAATGATTACTTGCATTCAAACTAATAACTCAACATCCCAACCGAGAATCCAACCCAAGGATTGTCCCACTTTTGTTCAAGCATTTCTTATATGCAACTATGGCCTCAAGGCCTTGCAAAACATGAATTTCGATACAAAATCTATCTTCGTTCTCCACAAATGCCATACAAAAACTATTACAATCATGGTATAGTGTAGCGACAAGGATTTACAACATGAATTATGTGATTCAAAAACAAATTTACATTATCCAAGAGATTAACTACAAAATGATCCAAAAACCAAAAGAAATACAGCTCTACCCCTTCAAGTTACCTGATTGTCCTTTTCACCTGAAAAGTATTTATTCCAAAAACATGAGCCGAAACTCAATAGGAGTAGACTAACATAGGTAAATGCATGACATGTAATTAACGTTTATATGAATAATTCAACAAAAACATAGGTTTTAAACCGATTTTCTTCCAAAGTCCCAAGTATCCATATAATCCACATTTGTTCTACAAATTTGGAAACAATAAAAAAAATAACTTTGTTTTCCAATAACATTCCACAGCCACAATGATTTAACTATGTACTGATCTTGTTGCCTCAGGGACATGGTTGACAATTATAGACTCTCATCCTATTGACCTAGGTCTAGGGCACACCGGGACTCGCTAAGTAATCACAAGTTCTATAATTTGTCATAACAGCAAACACCCAAATTGAGCAACTACTTGATTTACGAGGGCTAACTCGAAGGAACGAAGCACCTATTTGTGCAAATTTTCGGACTTTTACCAAGAAGCAATATAAACCCAAATTAACCACATTGTTCTGGTACATTTAATAAATTATTTGAACAAAAACCACTACACCACTGTGTGTACAATCCAAAAATCCAAGGATTTATCAACAACATTACCACAATGTTTACAATTTCAACCAACACTTGAAATCAACTCACAACTCTCAAGGTTAGCTAAAAATCTCAACAAAATTCATACCTTTGTAACATTTTCATAAATTTTTCTTGTTTTCAAAAATAAATAAATAAAAAATCCATTTATCCAACCGTACAACAACTCCATTTATCCAACAATAATACATCTCATGCTTTAAAAACATAAACTAGGGTTTTAAGCATGAATAACAACTCTTATGGCATTTTAATCACATAAAACAAGCATTTAAACCAAGATAGTCAAAAATTCTACCTTTTTGAGTTAAATACTTGAAGCTTAACCTTATGCGGAAACCCCAAAATCGTCGAAATCTAATTCCACTTGGATGGATGCAAAGCCCTCGTTGAGTAGATCAACTTTAATCCTTGTGGTGTCGCGAGAATCCAAGCCAAAAGAAATGTAAATTGTGTGTATGTGTGTGTGTGTGTGTGTGTGAGAGAGAGAGAGAGAGAGAGAGAGAGAGAGTGTGTGTGGGGGGGGGCTTCTTGTGGAAAATAATACATAACAGCTATATACGCACAATACAACACCATGCAAATAATTTATCAAGGAAGTATATCATTACAAAAATAATAATAATAATAATAAAATGAGACCGGGTCTCACACCTTGACTCCTTAAATTTGGATTTAAAGTATATCTTTACAAACTTTCCTACAAAAATTGGTAAATGTGAACTTTTGAGAGGATTTCTAGAAATGTTTTCATGGATTATACGCCTTCAAGCACTAGCTCTACACTAGTGTATCATCCTATCTGCCACCAAGATGTATTTTTAGCAAAACTTAGTACAGGAGAAGTTAAGGGTGCAAGTTATAAATGCCAGAATATTGCATATAGAAATTAGATCCAGAAAGGCTTTCCTAACTATGATAATTTCCTCAGCAAGCATCTGTTAAGACTTGAGAGATTATTTACTGTAATTATATGGATAAAAGCCAATTTATCATTTTTCCTCACTTACCAAAACAAATTATGTTTGTTATTTATGCGATGATTATGTTATCTTGTGATTTATTGCAGATGTGTGGCAGCATTTGCTTCAGATCTAATATTTCTTTCTGTGAGTTTGAATCCTCACAGGAAGTGGGGTTTAAAACCAACTTCTATCAGTCTTGATCACTCGTAAGTATAGATGTCCCTTGGCTATCTTATTAAGTCTACAATTGTAATTTATCATATTCATTTATTTTCTTTGGAAATCATTTAGCTAGTAGAAGTATCTGTTAGAGGCCAACCCACCTGGCCCACTTTTATAAGACAAGGCCTATATGACAGTATGTAAAACCTAGTTGGGTCTATTTCTAGGCTGCACTGAAGCTAGATATTTAAGCCTTTTTGCGACTGGCTATCTGATCTGAAACACGGGTTTTCTTGTAAATTATTTTTGTCCTATGGACTTGCTCTAAAATTTAGTAAAATTGACTAGATTATGTTCCAGATAAACTTAGATCTCAAATATCCTTGAATGGTTGATTGTGTTCTCAATTCTTGGCAATAGATATTCAAAAGAATTGTGTAAATTAACTAATTTCTTACTATGGATTTGTAGCTGGGTTTGAGTCCATTTGTTTTCCCTTTTGGCTATGTGACAATTTGGGATTGTGTGCACTTGCTATTTTCATAAGTCATGTCTCAATTTCTTTGACATTGTTTTCATGCAATTTAAAGGCATAATCAGAAGCAAGTATAACTAAGTAATCTACAGCAAGCAAATTCCTTTTTCTCTTCTTATTTTTTTTTTTTAACAATGAATCTAGTCTGTTGGGTATTTGATCCCTTGATAGTGCAGTTGTTGCGGTTACTTTCAACAAAATGCTATTTGTTTTCCCTGAATAAAACTTTAAAAATAGGAAATTGATAATTGCAGTATCCCTTTCTCATTCTAGTGGAAAATGATCTCCCTTTGATTTTTTCTTTCTTTTTTTCATTTTACTTTTTCAGGATGTGGTTTCACAGGCCATTTAGAGCTGATGATTGGTTGTTGTTTGTGGTGGGTACCAAAAAGCATTCTATTATCCCCTTGCATCCAGTGTTTGTTTGTTTATTTATTTTTCTGCTTGGTTAATGGTTTTGTGAATTTTGTGGCAAGTGATTAATTTCTACATGTGCTCACGGTTATGCAGATGGAGAGCCCTTCTGCTTATAATGCACGTGGCTTTTGTGCAGGCCGCATGTTTAACCGGAAGGGAGAGGTAAATAATTTTAAAACCTCACAAGATACCCATATGTTAGTACCTGAGGTGTTCTTTTTTCTCTTTGTTCTAAGCTTCATGCTTTTTAATGTCCAGCTTGTTGTATCATTGACTCAAGAGGGTTTAATAAGGAAAGCAAAGGCACCCAACTCTGCTCTCAAACCAATGCTTTAATACATTTCTGGTGAACCTGTCTGAGGTTTTGTCGTTCTAGGTGGGTCTACTCCATCCTTCAATTTTATTCATTATGCTTGCAGGACAAATTATCTTAGTCATTTGAAAATATATTTATAACAATAATAACTTAGATGCTCTGTCATTTGTTTTGAATTTAGAAGTTGAAATGAAATAATCACGATACTATTTAGTTGGCAGATTGTTCAGTCGATGGACATTAAGTTAATAAGCATCATTGACCTAGTTGCAGTTGCATTCACCTTGTTTGAAGTAAAAATTTGCTCCATTCGATTGTGTGAAATGGAAAAGCTGTGTCAATTGTCCTTCCCTAAGCTAATTTGAAGAACGAAATCCTTGGTCGTGGTTATCCAGTAATTGAACAAAGTTGGACGTATTGTGCAACTTAAGTTGTTTTCAAATAAAGGCTCGTTTGGATCCGTATGAAGTTGAATCTTGATGGTTGTCCAAAATAAGCACAGAGGGAGACGGTAGGTTGAAAGAGATGTTGGCCAAGGTGCGAGTCAGCATTTTGTCGTGGCAGAAGTCCGAGTCTGAGTCGAGTCGCAGTCGACTTGTGGCGCTTGGTGTTTTACCTTTTAAAGAAATAAAGTTGCACTTTTACCATTACATGCGCGTTTTTGTGAGATGGTAAGAGCTTGATCCACCAAGCGATAAATAGTTTAAAAAGTATATTTTAGTTTAACATTAGTTAATTATGCAAAATAAGACTTTTTTTATACAGAAAGTAAAATAATATTTTCTAAGAGAATGAGACATTGTTTTGTTAGAAAAATGAGATATTTTTAATTAAACATAGAAAATGTCTTATTTTGGTTACAAAACTGAGACATTTTCATAGCAAATTTTTTTCTTCTTTTGCATGAATTGTACATTAGTAGTTTACACATCAAAATATCTTATTTTTTTTAGAAATAAACTTTTTTTGTTACATATAAAAAATGTTTTATTTTCTACACAAATGGTATATTTTTAGTTACACAAAAAAAAAATTTATTTTTTGCACAATAAAGACATTTTTAGTTATACATCATAAATGTCTTTTTTCATTCTTTTTTTTATAACATAAATGAGGTATTTTAATAATATATGGGACATTTTATTTTT
Organism: Heliamphora exappendiculata; assembly: GCA_034768845.1. Lineage (NCBI taxonomy): Eukaryota > Viridiplantae > Streptophyta > Magnoliopsida > Ericales > Sarraceniaceae > Heliamphora > Heliamphora exappendiculata. Next base: position 16,048 of record JAOTRH010020242.1, on the reverse strand, counting down.
AATCCATATATTATAAATGAAATAGCAGCCGAAGAATAAAGGACAAGAAGAGTAGATATCCAGTATGAGACTGGATTTTCAGCAATAATTCCTTTTTAGACGTGCGTATTCATGGAACGTGCTATTGAAAAATAAGTATATTTTTAATATAATAATAATAATAATAAACCTGATTTAGGAGAACACTAATTATGAGTTGGGATTTATCTCTAAACAATTATTCTAAATAGAACCTGGGTTAAAAGCTCCCAAGAACTAAACATTAGTTTACTCCGCCATGCTCCACTTGTCCCGTTGTCTATGCCTCCCTCCCCCATTGCAACCCATTTTCTCTCCCATTAAGTATATGGCATGATTATAGTTATTTAAAATATTTTTAAATACAGATCTAACACATAATATCTCTTTTGAATTAAGTATCATTATTGAGGGGAATTAAATTCCGATCAGAATCGCGTAGAGCCCACGTGAGAGGTCGTACAGCATATTTCACCACGGCACGTATCTAAGCATATCCATCTTAGCTCGGGTAATGAGACGAGTTGTATGGGCAATATGTTCGGCCTGAAGACCTCAAGGGGTAAGGCCCGTGCTATACCTTGGATCCGAGTTCAGAGAGAGCTCGGCCCAATCCTAAAGACATGGTGCTCGGCACCATTATGAGGAACGATCAGCGCTCATAGCTGAGCAAGACGAGCTGCCTGAACCCTGGGCCGAACTAGATGGTTGATATTTAGGATCATGTCCCACGACACGTGTATCAGACAAGTGGTATGATGATAAGAGATCAATTACAAATAGGACAACTCAGGGCTAGGACATCAAATAGGGATGGCTTAGCCCTAGCCCAAGCAAGGCCTGTGGTTTAGCCTAAACTATGTCTGAGTGCTGATGGACATCTTGACATGACAAAAAGAACTTGCAAAAAGATCTTTCAGAGAGATCTAATGATAACATTAATAAGTCGCCATTAAATCATTAATTGCTATACATAGATCAGATGGAGGAAGTATAACCCGACCTGCTCGGGTCGGGTCGGACTCTACAAGCGGTTCAAGGATATTCTTACCTATATATAGCCAACACTCTCAGAATGTAAGGTATGCTCTCTCTTATTAAGTCAAAACTCTGTCAAAATTCTCTCTCAATCCCTTGCTTGACTTGATCGTAGGAGGGTCCACCGGTACAAAGCCATCGGCGGGCATCTCATCCCTTTCTTGTGTAGGCGTACATGTGACGTTCATCCCTGACATCTCAGCCAGCTTGGACAGGACCAGTAGATCTAAATCCTTATCCTCTACAATTTGGTGTCGTCTGTGGGAATCCCTAGAACACCTTCATGGCTAGTCGGGGGAACCACGATCGTGAAGAGCTAAGAGAGCACCGCGAGCAACGCACAGAAGCATTACATACGACTCATCGTAGAAGGGAACACCCTGTGCCCTCTGAAGTACACGTTGGTGGGGCCAGGATCGACCAAAGGAGAGAACGGACCCATGTAGGGGGTTCTCGCGAGACAACACCCTCTGAAGTGGGTTACCCCCCGCATTACACGATGCAGCAAGTGTTTGAGGGGTACCAGGATGAGCTGAATAGGAGAGACCAACAGCTGGTCAGGCTCCAGCAATATCTCCACGAAATGAGGGCTCAAATGAATCAACGACGCTCGCTAGGAGTTAGGCTCGAACATGAGCAGTCCAACCATGCGAGGTCCAACAGGGATCAAAGGAGAGGCGCTGCTCGGCCTCAGGCAAGCCGTAGCTCAAGAAGGGATTCTCGACTTGATCGACGTGAAGAGGACCCTGAGAGGAGCCGTGTCTCAGGCTCCAAAAAGAGGAGACAGGGGCAGACGCAGACCTCCAGCAACACCCACGCACCAACCGTGCAACGTCATGAGCAACAACAGCATGCTGGCTAGGAGCTCGGCCACGCAGCAGAAAAGGAAGAACTCAAGCAATGGCTGGACCTCCAGCTCAAGAGAAGATTACAGCCGGGCACGGGGAGGTCGGCGCAAGACATAGCTCGGAGGGCGCTGGAGCAGATATCTGCCTCCCCGTTTACAAGGGAGGTGGATGGAGCAGATCCGCCCAGGAAGTTCCAAACTCCCAAGTTCAACTTATATAATGGGAAGGCTGACCCCATGGGTCATATCTGGCACTTCAAACAGATGATGGCACTATGGAGCGGAAATGATGCTCTGATGTGCAAGATCTTTTCCTCTAGTTTGGGGGAGGTGGCTCTGCGCTAGTTCGACAAACTCCCAGCTGGGTCAGTGGGAAGTTGGAGGCAGCTTGCTGAGCGGTTCGTAGCGAGGTTCATCACGAACAGTCGTCATCCCAGGGAGATTGATTCCCTGCTCGGCTTGAGGAAAGCCGAGAATGAAAGCTTGAAGTCCTATGCTCAGCGTTATTGCGAGACCTTCAACGACATTGATGATTGCAACGAGCAGCTTGCCGTGGCCTCTTTCAAGCTCGAGTTGGAAAAAACTCACAAATTGAGGCACTTGCTGACCAAAAGGCCTGCTCAGGGCATGGCAGAGCTGATGTTGAGAATCAAGCAGTACTCTAAAGTCGAGAAGGACATGGGAGGCGTGAGTAATGAAGCGCTTGCCCAGGAAGCGTAGAAGGGAGCCCGAACAGAGAAGAGGGAGAACAAGAAGGCCAAAAAGAAGCCTGATCAGGAAAATGAGCGCGAGAGGCCCAACGAGATATATGAAGTGGCCAACACCGTGTTCAAGAAGCCCATTCACAAGCTCCTCAACCAGATTAAGGATAAGCAGTGGTTTGTCTGGCCACCAAAGATGTTCACTGATCCCAACAAACGGGATGAGAAGAAACACTGTGCTTACCACCGAGAGCATGGGCATTACATAGACCGTTGCCGGACATTCAAGAGGTTCTTGGAGGAGCAGGTGAAGGTAGGGAACCTCGGGCAATACATCGACAAAGAAAAGACCCGGGCTGAGCAGCATACTAAAGCCGAGCAAGATAAAGAAGCAGATGAGCATGTGGGAGTTATCAATGTCATACACGCAGCCCCCAAGCCGGAGACATCGAATGAGATAAGTGGTGAAAGCCGAAAGAGGGCACATCGACACGAGGTTATGCAGACCCAGCTCGAGTAAGGTTGTCCGGGCAAAAGAAAATATCCGAGAAGTGAGTTCTTAGCAGGAGACTTGACTTTCATTGATGCCGATCTAGAAGGGGTTGAACACCCTCACAATGGCGCGCTTGTCATAACCCTCCGGATATGGAGGTATGACGTGAAGCGTATTTTGGTCGATCAAAGAAGCTCGGCGGAGGTGATGTACGCCGACCTCTTCTGCAAGTTAGGGCTCAAGAAAGAGGATCTGCAGAAATTTCATACCCCGTTGGTCGGGTTCAATGGTCAACCCTTCCTTCCAATGGGAAGAATCACACTGTCGGTTAGGGCAGGTTCCGAGCTCAAGAATATTGAATTCTTAGTAGTGGGCGTGCCATCACCGTATAATGCTATAATGGGGATGACATGGCTTCATCAGCTTAAAGCCGTTCCCTCGCCCTATCATCAAGTCCTGAAATTCCCAACTGCAAGGGCCGCGGAATCCATCAGATGAGATCAGGCAGCAGCCAGACAGTGTTTTATGGCTGCTATCCAAGGAAAAGAAGGCTCGTTCAGCGATGAGCAGATGTGTGTGGTTGAAATTCAAGATAGGCCACTTCTTGATGACGTTGGGAGAGCACCAACAGAAAAGGTTGAAGAGCCACTGAAGAAGGCTATGTTGAGAGAAGACGACCCTGATCGTTTCTTCCTGCTCAGATCCCATATGGCCGAGCAAGACGAGACCGACCTGGTTAACTTCCTTAAGTCAAATGTGGAGGTATTCGTTTGGACTCCTTATGAGATGTCGGGCATTGATCCCGAGGTGATGCAGCACAAGTTTAATGTTGACCTTATACACCGGCCCATCGTCCAGTGCGGGAGGAGGTCCTCGGCTCAACACGCAGAGGCTGTGGCATAGGAGGTTGAAAAGTTGCTCAAAGCAGGGGCAATAAAGGAGGTGCAGTACCCCCAATGGCTGTCCAACACTGTGGTTGTCAAGAAGAAAAATGAAAAGTGGAGGGTCTGTGTTGATTTCACCGACCTGAACAAGGCATGTCCTAAAGATTCATTCCTACTTCCCAAGATTGATCAGTTGGTGGATTCAGTGGCAGGGCATGGAATGATAAGTTTTCTCGATGCTTATAGGGGCTATCACCAGATAGCCTTGAGCCCGGATGATCAGGAGAATACTAGTTTCATCACCCCTAGAGGCCTGTATTGCTACAAAATCATACCCTTTGGCTTGAATAATGCTGGGGCAACCTACCAAAAGTTGGTAACCAAGATATTCCAGCCTCTGCTAGGTCGGAACATTGAGGTTTACATAGATGATTTGGTGGTGAAGACCGAACAGGAACACGATCATTTGGCCGACCTGAGCAGCGTCTTCGAGGTGTTGAAAGCTTACAAATTGAGGCTCAATGCGTCTAAGTGTGCATTCGGCGTACAATCGGTCAAGTTCCTAGGGCACCTGATCAGCAAGAGAGGAATTGAAGCAGACCCTGACCAGATAGCTGCAATTCAGAACATACAACCCCCAAGAACAGTTTGGGAAATACAGCGACTGACAAGAATGGCGACAGCCCTAAACAGACTCATCAGCCGATCATCAGATAAGTGTCATCATTTCTTTCAGTTGTTAAAGAAGGGCAAGAATTTTGTCTGGGGGAGGAGTGTGATCAGGCGCTCCAAAATTTGAAGGAGTACCTAACCTCGGCTCCTCTTCTCTCCAAGCCCTTGTTTGGGGAGGAGCTATATATGTACTTTGTAGTGTTCGAGCACGCAACTAGTGCAGTCCTGCTTAGGATGAGCATTGTCGAACAGCTTCCTATCTACTATGTCAGTCACACCTTCCTCAATGCCGAGACTAGATACTTGCCCCTCGAAAAGTTGGCTCTGGCTCTGGTCATGGCATCTCGAAAGCTGACACAGTACTTCCAAGCGCACAAAGTAGTCGTTTTGACTTCACACCCGCTTAAAGCTTTGCTACGCCGAGCTGACCATTCTGGAAGAATTGCCAAGTGGGGAGTGGAGCTCGGGGAATACGACATCGAGTTCCGACCAAGGACAGCAATAAAGGGGTAGGTCCTAACAGATTTTATCGCCGAATTCTCCAGGCCGAGTTCTTTACTCAGCTCGGACCCAACCACGCTCGAGTCCGAGCTGGGGGGAAGGATGACCAAGCAGGAAAGGAAGTTGGAGAAGAAAAATGGGCATCCAACGCTAAGACCCAGTCAACAGTACTGCAAAGATGAAGGTTATTCATTAATGGCGCTTCAAACCAGAAAGGCTCTGGAGCAGGGGCGGTCCGCATCTCCCCTGACGGATCAGTAATAGAGCACTCCATAAGGCTAGAATTCTCATCGTCCAATAATGAAGCCGAGTATGAAGCACTGCTCGCAGGACTCAGAAGTGCCGAGCTCCTGGGCATCATGAAGTTGGAAATTTTTTACGATTCCCAGGTAGTGGTGAATCAGATGACTGGACAGTACAATGCAAGGGATGACATGATGGCTACCTACCTGTCCATAGCACTCGAGCTGGCCAAAGGCTTTGAAGAGATACAGATCAAACAGGTTAGCAGAGAAGGGAATTCTCACGCCGATTCCCTAGCAGCCCTGGCCTCAGCAACCGAGCTCGGGCTAAAGAGGACAGTTGAAGTTCAGAAGCAAGAGAGTTCAAGTATTGACACCACTGCTCGGCAGGTATGTGTCATTGGAGAAGACCAGCAGTCGAGCTGGATGGATCCAATCGTCAGATTCCTCAACAACGGCGAACTCCCATAGGACAAGAAGGAACTGCACAAGATCAGACACAAGTCTGCACGTTTTTGGCTATCCCCTAAGGGTCAACTGTACAGAAGATCCTTCTCAGGACCCTATTTGTTATGTGTGCACCCGGGCAAAGTCCATGACTTTTTGTTCAAGCTCCATGAAGGGATATGTGGAGGCCACACTGTGGGAAGATCTATGGCGCACCGAGCAATAAGCCAGGGCTACTGGTGGCCCTACATACAGAAGGATGCGCAGGTGTATTCACAGAAGTATGACAAAAGTCAGAGGTTTGTACCCTTGCACAGGCAACTAGCCGAAGAGCTTAGCCCAATCACAAGCCCATGGCCTTTGCTCAATGGGGACTGGATATTGTTGGGCCACTGCCTAAGGCACCTGGAAATAAAAAGTTCCTAATTGTAGCTACAGATTATTTTTCCAAATGGGTGGAGACTGAGCCCCTAGCTAACATTAGAGACGTGGACGCGAAGAAGTTTTTGTGAAAAAACATCATCACCAGATTTGGTATTCCGCGTGCCATAGTTGCAAACAATGGGAAGCAATTCGACAGCAACTTGTTCAAGACGTTCTGCTCAGGTCTAGGGATAAAGATTTACTTCTTAACGCTTTCGTTTTCCCAGAGCAATGGCCAAGCAGAAATCTCGAACAACACACTTCTATCCGGGCTAAAGAGAATGTTGGAGAAGGCCAACGAAAAATGGGTGGACGAGCTCCCCTTTGTGTTATAGGCCTACCGAACAACCCCCAGAAGTTCTACTAGGGAGACACCATATGTCATGGCCTATGGCTTGGAGGCTGTGATTCCTCTCGAGGTTGGGCTACCCTCGATTAGAACTGAAGCCTTAAAGTCGGGGAATAACAGCCTCAGCATTGCTCGGGACCTAGACCTGGCCGAGAAAAGAAGAGAGCGAGCTCTGGTCAAGCTGGCGTCCTACCACCAGCAACTTGCAAAGTTTTACAACAGACAAGTGAACCAGAGGAGCTTCCAGGTCGGCGAGCTGGTTCTCAAAAAGGTCCTCCTTAATACAAAGGACTCCCTTGATGGAAAATTAGGCCCGACCTGGGAAGATCCGTACAAAGTCACGTCAGTTGTAGGCATAGGAGCGTACAGACTTGAAGATTTAGAAGGAAAGCAAATCCCGAGGCCGTGGAACGCACAGAATTTAAGAAAGTTCTATCATTGAAACCTCAAATGTATATTTGTCCGGAATAATGAATGGAGAGAATTTTTCAACAATTTGTGCATGATTAAAGAAAGCGCAACAAAAGTCCCGATAACTTCGAGTCATGCCTGGGCAAGAAAGTCCTAACTAGACTAGACAACAAAAGTCTCGATGACTTCGAGTCATGCCTAGGCAAGAAAGTCCTAGCCTGGCTAGGCAACAAAAGTCCCATATGGCTTCAAGTCATGCATGGGCAAGAAAGTCCTAGCTAGGCTAGACAACAAAAGTCGCAATGACTTCGAGTCATGCCTGGGCAAGAAAGTCCTAGCCTAGCTAGGCAACAAAAGTCCCAAATGACTTCAAGTCATGCATGGGCAAGAAAGTCCTAGTTAGGCTAGACAACAAAAGTTTCAATGACTTCGAGTCATGCCTGGGCAAGAAAGTCCTAGCCTGGCTAGGCAACAAAAGTCCCAGATGACTTCAAGTCATGCATGGGCAAGAAAGTCCTAGCTAGGCTAGGCAACAAAAGTCCCAGATGACTTCAAGTCAGGCAAGAAAGTCCTAGCTAGGCTAGGCAACAAAAGTCCCAGATGACTTCAAGTCATGCATGAGCAAGAAAGTCCTAGCTAGGCTAGGCAACAAAAGTCTCTGATGACTTCAAGTCATGTCTGGGCAAGAAAGATCCAGCTTGGCTAGACAGCATCGGTATGACCGAGCAGAAAAGACCCAAATTGACCTTAAAAGACTTGGTAAATTTGAGATTTCTAAATCCTGGGTCAAAAGTGTTCTTGCTCGACAATCACAAGGTTTAGACCGACCAGCACCAAAAGGACCATTTCTCGTCAAAGGCGTTGTTGCTCGGACATATACTGCATAATCCGAACTAATTCCAAGTCTTGCTCCAAGTGCTCGGGTGACCTTGTGAAGTTGTTAGCAGCTCAATTTGGTACAATCTCGATATGAAAATGAAGGATGTTCGGCCTTACAAGGCCGAGCTTCATAAACTTGCATAAAAGCCAAAAAAAGAGACAAGTACAAAGCACAAGAGAATTTGCTCGAGACTCAAATTGCAATGTCATTCATATAAAATTCTAGCTATAACTAGGACGAGCCGACCTCACATAAGGAAATGTGGCTATGCATCGTAAACTTAAAAAGAAGAAGAAAGAGAGAAGTCTTTTTTCATTACTAAAGCTACACTGTGGGGGGAATGATGGGTTGCACGGGCTCTTCTTTAGTTGCTTCTTCCTCAACTTGCCCCTCCTGAGCACCGCCCTCTCGATCACCTTCATCTTCCTCCATCGTTAGGTCCACCGGGCATTTAGGTCGGCGTGGCTAGCTTCAGGCCAAAGGGGATCAAGCTCCTCAAAAGCCTTCTTCCTGTGCAGCCTCGGCCATTCCGTGCTTGGAAGGTGGCGGTGGAGGAGGAACCTGTTTGGTCGGGGGAGGAGGAATTGGGACCTCGGAGAGGGGAGGTATTTTGAGAACTTGCCCATGAGGCATGGCTCGCCCAAGAAGGTGAGTAAGCCTCTCCAGAAAAGGGATGCTCGGTTGAAGCCAGGGAACCTCCTGGTGCAGGTGGGAGTCTTCAGAGACGAATGCAGCCTTCATAGCAGCATCCCAACCCATCTTGAACAGCGGGTTTTGCATCGTCATCACCTGCGCGGCATAGTCATCTCCGGCCTTGTCATAACCTTCATTGAACTTGGCCTGGGCAGTCCGAGCATGGAGCTCTTGAAGATCGGCATACCCCCGCTGCAGTGCGGCCTCGGACTTCCTTGAGTTCTCGAGCTGGGCAAGCACGGAAGCCAGGTTGGCCTTATGCTCTTTCAGTGATTCTGCCGCCCTCGAAACCCGGAGCTCGGCGTCCTCTTTAGCCTTGATGGCCTCCCCCACTCGTGCTTGGAGGACCTTGACATCCTCCTTGCTTTTCAAAGCTTCGGTGTACAGGAGATCATATCTCTCATGTACCTTCCTACACCGATCGGATGCCTCGATGCCCATTTGCAGGCCCTATGCAGTAAAGAAAAGCATTAGCTCGGCAAAGCAAGACAGTAAGGATCAATTATTAACAAAGTACCATGAGCTCGGGATGGTGACTTACCACTATGATGTGTTGGGGGGCCTTCTTGGTTAGCGCAACATCAGAGATGGCCGCATACTCTGCCTTATCCTTGGGCAGGCAGAGGCTTTTGGCCGGCGCCCAACCCACATTGTGACTCTCCTGCACCGAGTCGTTAACAGTGAGAGCTCTACCGCGGTAGGTTGGAGATAAAGAGAGGACGGACGCCTCTGTTACCTCGGCGCCACCCCGAGAGCTGGTCGGAACGTGGGGGGTGGAGGTTTCCTCAATACGACACCTGATCTGGCGATCGGCGGTTTGCTGTGTCGAAGCCCTCTTCCTGGCCGGTTGTGCTACCGGGAGTGGGGGGATCTGAGGAATTGAGGGGGTGGATGTCATCTGAGTGAATGACGGCGCTCCAGAAGTGGACGGGGTTGGTAGGGCGCTCGGACCTTGAGGCGTCGATCCGAGCAGGACGTCAAGTAGATCCCTCCTCGACATATTGGACGCTTTGTGAGATGAACGGCTACGGAAAGTGGAGCTTGATGGTCGTCGTCTGCTTGTTGTGCTTTAGGTGGAGGCCCTGTTGCTTTGGCCCTCCTCGGCTTATTCGTCTTCAACCGGGATCAATCGAATCCCAAGCTCGTTAGGCCAGATGGGAACCCCGTTGAGCAGATGCCTGAATGACCTCACCTCCTTGTCCCAATCAAGGACATGCCTCAAGTGGTCGATGTTTATCCACCCGTCCCTCCTGTCCTTCCTGTCCCGAGCGGCAGTGGTGTTGCAGTAAACGGCTGTAAACTAGAACAAAGTATACAGCAGAAGAGGAAAATCAGTTAGAACAGCTCATATTCATGTGCTCGGGAAAGATAAGTAACGACAAAAAGATATACGTGATGGAGCTTGGCTACCTGGAGTGCCCGGAATCACTGGGCATAGCCTTGCCCGAGGATCATGGACGCCAGGGCCTTGCTGCTAGTTGCCCCCGGCCACTACGAAATCCTCTAAATCTCCCTTGTGGGAGTTCTTTAGCTGAAGCACTATTTGACGCCCTTCTTTGGTCTTGAGATAATATCTGTTGGCGGCCCGAGCAGTCTCTGCTATGGAGTAGCAGTACTGAATCTCCCGGGCACCAATATTGATGCCCATGTAGCGATTCAGTAAGACTACCCCCATCAAGATTGAAAAGACGTTGGGGGTGAGCTGTGCCGGGCACAACTGGTAGAACCCTAGAGCCTCCCTAATGATGCTCAGGAGGGAAAACTCCAGCCTAGACTCCAAAAGGGCCACAAGAGGGAAAACAACTCCTCCGGGTTCTCTTTTGTAGTCCAGTGTTCTGCTCGGTTGCCTAGTGTATGGTGACGTCTGCGGGGATTGATCTATCCCGGCGGAGCTCAACCAAAGCTGCCGGAGAGTCAACATACCGAGCTAACCTACCCATTTCTTCACCAAAAAAATGTGGAAATGGAATGGAGTTTAGTTTCTCTGCAGTGTTTTATGAAAGAGGGAACACTACCGACGGCGCTACAACCAGCGGCGGCGGCGGCATCGCGGCATCAACTCTAAACAGAAGAGGGGACTGCTCCTCTCATCATGAGTATGGTGGGGAGACAGGATACAAAAACCAAATGGCCAAACGGCACCACCATGGACCACAGAGGTGGCACGACGGCGACGGCAAAGACGCCACAAAACAGAAATTTAAAGGAAAGAGTACATGAGTGCGACTGGAATGATAGAAGGGATTCAAGGCTTACCTAAAAGGAGTAGTGCGAAAAGGTCCCGGAGATTGTTGTTCCAAGGTTCGTTGCCGCCGGAGACTGGGAGCTACCGCTAGAAATCGCCAAGAGAGAAGGAGATATGAAGGTTCATAAAGAGGAGAGAAAAAAGGGACTTCCCCCTTTTATACTATCCCGTCTGCTCCAAACGAAGCGCCAACAGACGGCGTCTGGGGCAGCGTGCGCCGTGTGCATTAAATAAGGAATTAATGCTCCCCGAGCAGGAACGGACCGAGGTACAAAGCAGAAGCATTATAATCCCAACAAAGTCAGCCTTCAAATTGCTTAAAAAGGCCACAATGGTGCTCGGGCTCAATAATCCGAGCTCCCCAACCGTCATAAATACAAATGATTGACATTTATTGAAAATGACGGTCGACATTCCTGCGACGTTTCTGTACCCAAGGCACAGCTGACGCCGCACGCACTTAATGCTCATAATGAATGCGTCGCAGAACCGATAGAGTACTGCCACATGATGGAAATGACCGTTGGCGTGTGAGAAAGCTAAGGGACAGTACATCAGCGAAGCTTGTTCAACAAGCCTCCCGATCAAAGGGCAAAGCGACAAGTAGAGCAAGGGCAAAGCGACAAGTAGAGCAAGGACATCACATCACCTTCCAGCTGCTCGAGTTTCCGAGCAACAGCAAGATGATTGGGGCAATTGAGAGAGATCAAATTTCGATCAGAATCACGTGGAGCCCACGTGGAAGGCCGTACAGCACATTTCACCACGGCACGTACCTCAGCATATCCATCTTAGCTCGGGCAATGAGCCGAGCTATATGGGCAATATGTCCGGCCTAGAGACCTCAAGGGGTAAGGCCCATGCTATGCCTTGGATTCGAGTTCAGAGAGAGCTCGGCCCTACCCTGAAGACATGGTGCTCAGCACCATTATGAGGAACGCTCGGCGCTCATAGCCGAACAAGACGAGCTGCCTGAACCCTGGGTCGAGCTAGATGGTTGATATTTAGGATCATGTCCCACGACACGCGTATTAGAAAAGTGATATGATGATGAGAGATCAGTTACAAATAGGACAACTCAGGGCTAGGACATCAAATAGGGATGGCTTAGCCCTAGCCCAAGCAAGGCCTGTGGTTTAGCCTAAACTAGGGTTGAATGCTGATGGACATCTTGACATGACAAAATGAACTTGCAAAAAGATCTTTCAGAAAGATCTAATGATAACATTAATAAGTCACCATTAAACCATTAATTACTATGCATAGATCAGATGGATGAAGTACAACCCGACCTGCTCAGGTCGGGTCAAACTCCACAAGCGGGTCAAGTATATTCCTACCTATAAATAGTCAACACTCTCAGATTGTAAGGTATGCTCTCTCTTACTAAGCCAAAATTCTGCTAAAATTCTTTCTCAATTCCTTTCCCGATTTGATCGTCAGAGGGTCCACTGGTACAAAGCCACCGGCGGACATCTCACCCCTTTCTTGTGCAGGCGTACACGTGGCGTTCATCTTTGACATCTCAGCCAGCTTGAACGCGACCAGCAGATCCCAACCCTTATCCTCTACAATTACAAATTGTTATTGGTGTCTAAAACCCTCTTAATTTTACTTGGTGCCTAAAACCCTATTGTGTGATAGACAAACTAAAAACGCTTACTATAAGCTAAACGTTAATTATCAAATGATATATAGATTTTGACAAATACTAAGCATATAAATTTTATAACAACTATAAATTAAGCAAATAATGTTCAAAGAGAGATGAAGAAATAGAAAATATATGAACTTACAAACTTAGTCTTGATCTTGAGCTCTTTACTAAGGCAAAAGAGCCACTCGATCCTTCCATAATAATTCATAAAACAATATATAAATATGTAACCACATTATATTAGTAAATAGAAGAAGTAAAATTCACAATATTGTAGTTTTAACTATGTTATATGCATGCGATAAAATATATAGTATTTTATGCACTGTAGCATGTTGGTAACATGTTTTTTTTTTTTAATAATTGGATATCAGAGCTACTTTGCGCGCATCCAACTAATTTGAGAGCCTTGAAATTAAAGACCGAGCAAATTTTTAATGACCTTGAAAAAATTTAAATTAGTGACCATTAAAAAATAAATTCAAAGAGAATCAGTTGAGCTAATAACGATCTTTTGCTACCCCTTTGGTAACATTGGGGAGCTACCTCTCCAACCCTACCTCCCGACCCTTTCTTGCGGTTTCACCTTTCCCTTGCCATCTGTCTAATAAGGATCTTTTGCTGCCAAGGTTGAGCGAGAGAGAAGGTGGTAGATATAGAGATTTTTTTTATTAAAAAAATTTGTTTTTAACTTTAATGGTAATTGTTTTTTAAGGGAAAAATATAATAGAAATTAGGTTTCGACAGGAGAGAAATTAAATAAAGTGTAGAAACTCCCTACTTTTGACTTGAAACATTATTGGTCATACATTGGCTCCTAATTTCAAAATGCCATTCCACCATTATCTATGCATTTTTTCCCTAAAACTTTTACGTATGAACATGATTTAACTAAGGCGTAATTGGTAACTGATATTAAGACAACTTCTAATATTTTATCTAAAAAGGTAAGAAAAAATATTCAAATAAGCTGTTTGACTTGCTCAAAAAGTTTAGAAGCCTTTTTTTTTCGGCGCACTCCAATACATATATTATTTTAATGAAATATCAAAAAATACCCTTTTTACATATCACAACTCATTTTTAACACATAAATGAAGAACAATATTATCATTTTGATACAAAAAAGGTAAAATACTGAAGAAAAAAAATTTACTGGCCGACTTACCATGTTTTTTAAAAAAAATTAAGTTAGTAAATAATTTACTTTAAATTTATTTTAGCTTCTTGAAAAAATGAACTTTTAAAAAAATAAAAAAAATACCAAGAATTTTAGTGTACCAATCAAGGCCTAAGTGCAAGGGTGTCAAAGAAATTTAAAATTCATTTGCCGTACGAAATAAAATTAAGCACAAAACTAGAATTAATTACTCAGAAAAAGGTTGCAGCCTTGATCAAGTTTTTAATATTTCTATATTCCAATTATCCTCACTTTCTTTCCTTTTTTTTCTTTTTTGTTTCAAGGGAAGTCAGCTCATTTGGTTGTATTTTTTAAAAATTATATTCAAAAAAGAATTTCTAAAAGAATTTTTATAATATTTTTATAAAAAATGTGTTAGATTGCTAAAATTGAGAATTTTCTCAGTCCACCAAATCCAGGGGAGGGCGAAAAGAGAAAATACTTTTAAATCGTTTTCAAAATTTTTTATTTTTAGCTCCTTCTCAACTCAATATTTTGAAAACAATTTTTTGAAAATTGCTAAAAAAATGCATTTTATCTATTTTTGGAGAACTTTTTGAAAAAAATAAAAATAAAAACTACAACCAAACTGGGCAAGGTGGGGAGGGGAAAAGTCGAACTTGCATTGAACCGCCTTAAAAAGACCCGACCATGTGGACTACACGGCAGGTTCACTTCCTTCCCACTTTTCTACTTGATCTGTTAGGTTTTTCTTCCTCTCAAGAAAAAACCGAAGAGTCGACGAATCATAGGGCGGCGGCAAGGTGCACGGGCTCGAGTCGGCCAGGCCCGTCACCATGGAACTGACCTTAAACTTCTTCTTCAACCCTCTTCCAGAGCATGCCAGTGATTCTGAGCACACTTCCATTGCTCCTTCAGGCACAGTGGGTTGATATTTCATGAGCTTTCCATATCTATCTAACAAGTGAAACATGTAGTCATACACATTCTTCATTCTAACCTCCTCTTGAATGAACTTGCTTCCTGCCTTTCCAATCTTCTTTGCCTGTAAAGTCACAATTAATGGAGTTGGTAAAAGAGAAATGAGTAAACAAATTCTCATCATATATATAAAAGTTTCATCACATTTATTTAGGCTTCGTTTGGTAATTTGACTTAAAATCACATTGTTTTACCTTTTTTTCCCTTAAAAGTTAACTAGGCAAGAAGCTTGTTTGATTCAAAAGCTACTTTAAGCTATAATGCAGAAAGAAAATATTATGATTTGACAGTTAACATTTTTATAATTTTAATCACAAAGACTAAAAACTAACTTTAAATCGGAGCCAAACAAGACCTTAATTGTATTGAGACAAATTATAATTCACATAACTTTGTTTGATAACCTTAAAGTTTGATAACCTTAAAGTCGGACTTCTGTCTTTTTCTTTACTTTACGCCAAATAAGCAAAACAATTATTTGGTTAAAACGGTTTTAAGCCACCATGCATAGAGAAAATGTTATGATTTGATTTTTTTTTTTTTTTTGTAATTTTAAGCAAAAAGATTAAAAAAAAAACTGAAATTTAAGTCGGAGCCAAATGAAACCAAATGAAAAAAAGACTTTACCAGTGCATCACCATTGATACAAAATGGATGGTCCATTTTTTGCCCACCTATGGTAGTTTTGTACACCAAGATGGGATGGACAGGCAAATATTGTACAAAAAATTCAATGCAGAAAACAATGTAGAAAGTACTAATTTATATATATCACTAATTTGAAATCTAAGACCCATCAAGAGGGGATTTTTTTTTTTAAAAAAATGTCATTCTGATCCAGAAATCACTAATTTGAGAGACCACCCATCAAGATTTTTTTTGTGGGGGGGGGGGGAAGGAATTACACTGTCCTATCATTCTGTTCCAGAATTCTGTATAAAGTTTTTTTAATCTAAAAAAACGATGAACATGACACCATACATTTTTTTATATAAAAAAATAGTGTTTTAGATTAATGAAGCAAATCTTGATTTATCGCTAAGCCCAACCCATGAATTTTTTAAAAATGCAGTCATATGATATCATTCTGGTCGAGAATTCTGTATTATACCTCTATAAAAAAAGGTTCTTTAATCTATGAAAAGACCGAACTTTAAACCATAATTCTGTTTTTTGGGCACTATACTCTCAGCGACTTCAATAATGTTTAGCTTCTAAGATACTCTTTCACCTCCATTGCAGAGGCTCCCAATTTTCTCTACTTGTTTGTGAATGAAGTAAATTCTCGCGAACTTATGGCGCAACATCAGAGGCAGGCCATCTTAGTATTTTATTTTCCAAGTGAGAGTATAGTTCCCATACTTCAATTTTTTGGGCACTATCCTCTCAACGACTTCAATAGTGTTTTAGCTTTTAAGATACTCT
>JAOTRH010020231.1:0-22181 GCA_034768845.1 Heliamphora exappendiculata | reverse complement strand
GTCTTGAGATTATAGGTCAGAGTGCAATTATAGTTCTTTAGTGGTGTGAACTGTAATTCAGTATTTTATGAAAATTGTAAAAACCGCTGCATGTCTTTCCATAATTGTAGAAACCTCTACTAGGTAGTGTTCCACTAGAAGTCTATCTCATAATTACTTTCCAAATCCCTGCTGTAACCCTATATATACGCAAGTAGGCTGAACTAGTTACAGATGATTTTATATCATTATTATTATGATATTATTTTTGTCTTTCAAGACTTAAATATATCAGGTTTCTTCGGGTATGAGTTCTCGGATAATCGTAACTCACACTACGTTCGAGGATCGTGTAAGGAAATATAGTAAAAGATCTGACTGGAGTTTCAACTAGGAATCAAGTCGTAGTTGAAGATTAGATCGACAAGAGGTATTCTTTTAAATTAACTTTGGTTGCACGGGTTTATATTTTTATCATTTTTCATCAAAAATTTTATCTGGAGCCCGTTTTGGCGTTTACCCATCCAGTTAATTTTTTACGGATAATCGTTTTTATAAAACAATGATCTTGGAAATTTTTCCTTCAACAATTAGTATCAGAGCCGTTTTATTTTTTGTTTACGGTTATCGGGACCATGTAGTTTTAGAACTGTGCTAACTTTGTTTTGCAGGCGTTCTAAATCCCGATTTGATGATTATGATTTATTTTCATATTTGATTGAATGCGTGGATGATGATTATATTTTTTTAATCACAGGGGTTGAATGTGATAAATTAATTATTTTTATATCGAATGTGAGTCTATGGAACATAGGTTTCAATGCAAATTTTTTTAATGTTCTTGAAGTTTTTTTTTTCTAATTTATTAGAAAGAAAAAATAAGAACAGGTATGAAAGAAATGGCGGTGGTTAGCATCGACAACCGGCGGTGGAATTGTAAAATTTTTTTTTGGTTTGTAATTTTTTTTTTCTCTTTGGATTTTTTTTTCTGGTTAAATAGAAAAAAAAAAAAAAGGAGCCGCAGCAACCAAACACAGCAGCGCCTTCTTCTGGTTTCCAAGCAGCGCACCACGTGTGCGGTGGTGGCTTTTCCCAATTAGAAGCAAAATCCAATAATAGTGCAGCAGTTTTTTTTTTGAAAAAGCAAAAGCCGGCAGTTTCCAAAAGGCTGCGCCAAACGTGGAGGAAGCAGTCCCAACGAAGCAGTTCCCAACGCTGGAAATGCAATTCAAGCCGCCGATTTCCACTTCAAAATCGAGGCCCCAACAAAGGCGCAGCAGCTTTCCAAGCAACCCAAGCGCCCAATCACAGAAGCTTGAAGTGGTCGGTTTCCAAGCGCTGGGATTGATTCCCAACAGGTTTCATCCAAAGCCAGGCGAGGCCCTGGCAGCGGCAGCTTTATTAGCTTCCAAACCGCAACACTCCAGCAGCTATTTCGGCATAAATTTCAGAAAAAGCAGCGTCCAAACTGTTTCAGGAATCCCAGTCTTTCAGCAATTTCAGCAATTTAAGTCCCAATCCCAAACGAAAACAGTGTTTCGGCAATTCAATGGGCTGTTTGGTTGGAACACTTTTTTGTTTTGTTTTTGAAACAAGCAAGCAGCGGTTTCGAGCCAAACACTGTGCAAACAAGGGTTCAACAGGTTTTTCAAATGCAAGAGGAATCCTAATGCAACCGAAAAAATTGAAATTATGCCGCAACTGAAAGATTGAAAATTTAATAAGATACTGAAATTTTTTAGAATTTTAATCGAATCATAAAATCAAAATTTATATTTATATTGCATTTAATTTATTTTTATTTATTAACTGCATGGATGATATATAAATTGGTTTTATTTATACAGTTAATTTAATTAAAATATTTTGTAATAAAAAATAAAATTAAATTTTTTGTAATTAATTAACTTTAATTAAATGAAAAAACTTTAGATATTTTATTTTTTACAAAATATCACGTTTAAAGATAATTTTTTAAAAAAATTGGATATATTGAAAAAAAATGTGAGAATTAATTTCAAAATTTGAATTAATTAAATAAAAAAATATTTAATCGAAATTAATTATTATTTTTAAAAAAATGTAAAACAAAAAATAAAATTAATAAATACCTTTAATCACTATCATAACTAAAAAGCTGGAGGAAAAACTGCGCATTTATTAAATTTTATTTACTACGCATTTAAACACGAAAAGGATTGTTTGATAAATCAGAATCTTTAGAATCGTGTACACGAAAAGATATTTGATTCTTTCAGATCGTGTGATTTTTAAAATTAATAAATTTATTTTAATTAAACAAAAAATTTTAATCCTCAAAAATATTTTAAAATTCTAAGTGGGGGAGAAAATTTATTAACAGATAAATTTCACGGTCTCCATTACTAGTTTGTAGACGATTCAATTAAATCCTGCGTGTCGGCAGTAAGGCCTTCCTCCCCAACGGACAGATTAATTGTAGTACCGTCAGTACAAATCTCCTTTAAGGATAATTTTGAATAATTGTTAGTGTGGATCACTTCTCCAACTGAAGGGTTCATTACGAAGCGATTGATTTGGGATTAGGTGATGGTTAACACTTAGCAGTATATAATAGTATCATCTCCAACTGAGTCACTGCTATTATATAGTGGATCGAAATTATGTCAGTTATTTAGTTTTACTTGGTATGGTCATTTGCCTAGATAGTAAAATTAAAAAAAATTGGCATGTCTGGTCTTATAATGGATAGTAGACGTTCACCTAACGTGGCATGCTATTCACAGGTTACGAGACTGTTGGGAAATTAATTTTAAAATGGTAGAGGGAACTAAATCAAAATCAATTCAAAAATTTTCTCATCATAATTAACACTTTTTTTTATTATGTGATTCTCAAGATTAAAATGGATTTCAACCCACTCACTTCAATACTCAAAGAAAACAAACTTACAAGACCAAATTTTGTTAACTGAAAATATAATTTGGATATAGTTTTAACTACAAATGGTATTCCTTCAATGCCAGGAAATGTGTCTGTTTTAGAAAAAGGTTCTTTCTCAAGACCGAATGGCATGAAGAAGAAAAATGTTTAGAAACAAGGAGACGCGATTTTCAGGGTAGTTAGTGGGCTACGGACTGGTGTAAAAAATCCGAAAGGTAGATGTTTTTACTACAACCAAACATAGCATTAGAAAAAGATATGTCTAGTATTTCTCAGAAAATAGAACAAATATGGTAATTTTTGTTTACTAATTGTGGAAACATGTTTAGCGGTGTTATCTACCGGTACCTGGTGTGTAGATACGAGAGCTACTAATCACGTCTGTAATTCATTCTAGTGGTTCTAGGGAAGCCGACAACGTAGTGATGGGGAGATTTACCTGCATATGGGCAATAATGCAAAGGTAACAGTAGTTGCAGTAGGAGATGTTACTCTCAATTTTGGTAGAGATCGAATTTTAATATTAAGAGATTGTCTTTATGTACCTGCCATTAGAAGGAACTTAGTTTCCATTTCTGGATTGGCTAAAGACGGATATTTGATTTATTTTAATAACTCTATGGTTATTAAGGTTAATAAACGGGTTATTTATTCTGGTACATTAATGGATGATCTTTATATTATTACTCCAACCTCTCATATACTGCAACTGACTGAAATGAATAACACATTTAATTTACCATATAAGAGAAAGTTTCATTCTTTAATGAATCAAACGCTTTTTTGGCACTTACGCTTAGGTCTTATTAATCTAAAAATGATAAAAAGACTGGTAGCAAATGGACCTTTGAGTTTATTAAAAGTGGAGGCACTTCCAGTATGTGAATATTGCTTAGAGGGTAAGATGACCAAGAGGCTCTTTTTGGCCAAAAGCTATAGAGCTAAAGAATCGTTGGAGCTGGTTCATTCTGATGTATGTGGTCCCATGACAATCTAGGCTACAGGTAGCTTTGAGTACTTCGTCAATTTTATTGATGACTATTCAAGATATGGATACATTTACCTGATGCACCGTAAGTCTTTCTTCTCTTTTTATTAAAAGTTTTATTTCTTTGGGGATATTCCCGTCGAATTCAAAATCGTCGAAAAGCGTATGAAATAAATCAAATAAAGTAGAGTAACCAAAAATTTCGTTCATTTTATTAAAAGCGAAGGGAATTACAAACTCGACAGTAAAAGCAAGGAGAGGAGCATCAACAGATGCGCCCTCGACTACAGACTTTGACTCAAACTTGGACTCATGATAGACAATATGTACATCAGAAGACTCGAAGGTCCAATTCTTCACTTTCTTTGCAGTTGCATCAACAATGAGCTTGGTGCAGTCGCTGGTGTGCTGTAGCCCATCATGAAGCAGTCTGAGTCAGTTACTTTCAGTTGTGCCATCTTTTCATTGAACAATGTTCCCATATCGATTCCATTGAGCTTGTCGGCCCAATCTTCTTCTTGAATCTTCTCCTCTTTCTTTTCCCCTTTCACTTCCTCCTCCGTATCGGACAACTAATGGCCAAAAAAGATTTCTAGCCCTGGCAGCTTTTGATTGATTTTTTCATCGATCCGTGGTTCTGAAAAGCCACAGTACGAGAAATCTTTTCCCTCTTTGACAAAGTGCCCATTGAGCGTTCCTAAATAATTAGCCTTCCTTCCCCTCTTAGGCCCTTCCAAATCTTCTTCCATTAGCTTATTCCCAAGACCAAAATGGCGAGAAGCTGGCAATACCTGAACGGGTTCGAGGATTCCTTGTTGCTTACGTCCTAATCCCATACTAGGGAAAAAGGACATCTTCCTCATCATTGTTACAGCCCGCGGGTTGATGTGCATTTCCTTCTCATTCATTAGCATATGGACAGCCTGTGCTTCATCAAATTGAAAACCACTAAGCGATACATCATCTTCACTATGCTGAACTTCCAATAGAGTTGAGCCATCTCCTCCTTTAGGGGGATAAATGTTGTCTTCTCCGTGAATAGTTAGAATTGTCCCATTTCTTATCAGCTTTAGTTTCTGATGGAGAGTCGATGGTACAACCTAAACACTTGGGTCATGCAACTAGGGTCTTCCCAACAACAAGTTGAAAGATGCCGGTACATCTAGTACATGAAACTCGACTAACGTTTCCAAGGGCCCTACTGATATTGCAAATGACACCAGTCCCAGTACGTCTCTCCTTGTGTTGTCGTAAGCCTGGACTCTTTCATTGCTCGGTATGAAATGCCCCGTCTTTTGTCCTAAACAGAGTGTTGTCCTGAGTGGATATACATTTAATGCAGACCTGTTATCAATAAGAGTCACATCGACCCATTTGTCCAGGCACTCAATAGTAATATGCAGTGGTTTATTGTGATTCCTTCCCTCTGCTGGTAGATCTTTATCGATAAAAGAAATAATTTTTGATTCTACCGTCGGTAAAAATAATTCCAATCAGTTACTCCGGGGTTGCCCCTATCGAAACGCTGGCTTTATTCAGAACCATTAGCACAGCTTGTTTGTGTTTATGCAAGGCCATTAGTAGCCCCCAAATGCTAATGTTATCTTGCGTCTTCTTTAACTGCTTCAGCACTTTATCATCCTCTTCTTCATGTTCTTTTTCTTTTCCTTTTTCACTTGGTTGCCCCTTTTCCAACTGGGCTGGCTTGAAATGCCGCCAACTTCTGGTCAGATGTTCTATTTCCTCCTCAAGATCCCATAATCTCGTTATTAGGTCGCTGGTCTATTGTACCTCATTCACAAGAAGAGGGCTTTCGAATGCCCACAAATTGCCTAAATCACAAATTTTTATTCTTCCCCTTCTCTCCTCATCATCTTCAATAGCCCATGTATTATCGATTTCTTCCCATATGTCCTCTTCGATAAAGTCCACCTGCTGTTCTCGAGTAGCCCAGAAGTTGGTCCACTCGACCCTGTCTAATTTTAGCACGACCCTCACCAGCCAATAGGACTGCATCTCGTCAACGTATATTTATTCCTTAAAAAGTTGGGGAAGAGTGATGTCATCAAGCACGTGGCCAAATCCATAAGGTTGGGCTGGGTAATCCAAAGGCCAATCATCTTCTTCATTGCACTCCTCCTCTTGAATTACTGCCTGATATCCTTCCTAGTCATTATCATTCCACTCCTCTATGACATCCTAACCATTTTTTGTCATAAGAAATAAACAAGCTGCTTGATCTTTAGTAGCTGAAACATCAGGACATGCCAGGTATGCTGGACAGATATATCGACTCGGGTTCTTTGGTTTCCCTAGAGGCATGTAATTTACCCCAGCCTACATGGTATGGTTTGGCAGTGGGTTAGTCGTGGCATTCAGCTTTGGGGTGGCAGATGGGGGCGGGATCTCCTTGTTATCGATGAGGTTCTAGATCTTATGTCAGAGCCTTAAGCACTTAGTAGTTAGGCGTCCATGACCTTGGTGGAAGGCGTAGTATTGAGAAGCATTAAACCTCGGCGGTAGGGGATCAGGTACAGGCATGGGATCCAATAGCTTGATAAGCCCTTTTTCAACGAGTCGACTCAGGGCGGTGGATAAAAAAATGTTGAGAGGAGTGAAGACCCTCCTCGGCCTTTGCTGTTGGCCATTGTCTGACTGTTGGGTATTGTTAGATTTCTAGGTAGAAGAAGACGGGTTCAGCAGGTTTACCTCGTTCGAGCAAGACACGAGGTTGGTGGTGGTAGTTTGGTTTTAGTTATTTGCTGGGAATGTTCTTCTAAGTTTTGGTTAGGTTCGGCTTTCTCGATATCCCCAGACTGAATGGCTTCTTCAATCTGTACCCCAACGTCAAACAACTGTTCAAAGGTAGAAAGCGGTTGAGTGATAAGATACCGTTTTAGTGGAGACTGTAGATTCTTAACCACGATCCTCACTTATTTCTTCTCAGTGGGTCGATTTGTCATCTTAGGGCTTTACCCCTCCACCGAGTCCAAAAATCAACAAAAGACTCCCGACTCTCTTGTTGAACGATTTTGAGCGCTCTGGTGGTGACATCCAGTTAGACATTGTAACTATACTGACTAACAAATGCTGTAGCTATGTCCTCCCAAGTTTTAGTTTTGGCGACCTCCAAAGAAAGAAACCATCTATCTCTGTGCAACCCCATAGAGTGATCGATGGAAAAGTTAAGCCTTGAGCTGATCATCAATCCTCATGAGGGAGAGTTCCAACGTACATCCTCATATGAATCTGGGGGTCTCCAGTACCATCAAATTTCTCCATCTCCGGCATTTTGAACTTTTTGGGCAACTTTGCATCTGGGAACAGGCACAAACCACCCACATCCAGCATGTATTCTTCTACTCCCTTTGCCTTTCTCAGCAACTTCTCCATTCGGTCAATCTTATCTGCCAGTGCAGATTCCCTAAACTGAGCAGTGTTCTCTTCTTCTACCACCATTGGGCGGGGAACCCGAGGTGGCACAGCAACTTGTGGTACCTCTAGTCCTTGGTTATCATTCTAAAAGTCTTCGTCGTTCTCATTTGTGTCATCCAGCTGTCCATTCACCATAGGCATACGGGATTAAATTGCCCGAATCTATGCCTGACATTGGTTTTGAGCTTGGGTCTGTTGCTTCACAGCTCTTTGTATCTCAGTAATAACTCTCATTAGAGCTGTCAAGTTCACCTCATTCTCTGCCATTTCAGCAAGCTCAGTTGGCTGTTCAGATACCATACAAAGTCTGCCTATCACTGATCTTACCCAGACACGTGTCGATTGTGCTCTTCTCGGCTCAATGATCTAGACCCGAAGAAAACATGGATCCCAAAAGCAGAATAACCAGAATCAAACACTTCCCAGATGAGAGTTATGACAAACATCCCAGATACCTGAAATAGAAAATCATAAGCAGATAATCACGGAGGCTATAACGATGCCCCTACCGGGCTCATAACAATTGAGTAGGTTTGACTAAACTCGGGTGAAAAAATAGGCAACACTTCAGCAAGAAAAGAGAGCTAGGCTGAGAGGACCGATTTGACCTAAAATTCTACGAAAAAATGGACAGCATAATGGTAAGAAACTAGCTCACGCGGGTATAACAAGGATCTAAAGGAAGAGAGCCCTAAAAGAAAGGTGGGGTATAGAGCTAACAACCTGGGAAGAACTCGAAAGAGAGAGAAACTACTCTAAAGGCTTTAAAACAAAACACGGGCACGACCCCAGAAAGAAAACTATGGCGTGAAAACCAAACATGGTGAAGAACAAAACCCGGGTAAGAACCTAAAGGAAAAAGCTAATCTAAACAAAGGATGAGAGAAAACCCAGGCCGAACCTGGAAGAGGAACTAGCTTAAGCCCGAACAAACAATCCTAGCAATACGCAATCAAAACATACAATGAAGAAAATACATAATTCTACTAGGGTTAGTAGCATCTAATGGAGAGTTCTAAGTTCATTATATGCAAAAGGACAATTTTGGTCAATCGAACAGGGTACCTTCTGAATAGAGCCGGGTATATACCTCCCATGCCTTGAGTGGTACAGGACATGGTCAAACAATACGCCCGAACTCTTTTACTGCACCTATGATAGCGTACAGTCAGTAAGGGTTGCCCGTCTTCCCAACAATCCCCAAAACGGATAAACGTTTAGGATATCGGATCCACCAGGCAGGGAATTTTGAAGAACAATGCTTATGCATGCGAAAATGCAAATAAATATTTTTTATTAAGAACCAATGATGTTTTCAAGTTTAGCCCTCTTATTTGATTTTGTAAACCAGTCCCCAGCGAAGTCGCCAGAAAATACTGTGGCGTTGGGATTTTGGAGTTTTGAAAAATGTTTCAAAAATAAGAAAATTCAAAGATGTTTCAGAAAATATTTTAACACCTCAAAAACTAAAATTTGAAAACTTTTTTTTTATTGAAAATAGAGTCGCCACTTAGTTTTCGAGAAAAACTAAGAAAAATAAAAATGGCTACTGATCTTAAAGCGTTAACCAGAGAAAGAGGGTTCGGGAGCTAAGGTACGAATCGGAGAAGGTGTTAGACACTCCATTCATCCAACCGAAAGGTTGGCCTCTACTAATCATCATTGGTTCTTTAATAAAATTTCTCAAGTGCACGCAAATAAAAAAAATAGAGACAAAGAGAGAACATCCAAAATCAAATACGAAAAATACATAACATACGTATATAGAACGCCAAATAAAGCAAATATCAAAATAAAAATTCTAAGCCCTATGGTATGCAACTTCTAACTAAATGATACATAAAACACTCCAACATGTAATTTTATCAAAATAATCTAAATTAGCATGATTCAAGTAAAAGAGCAAAAACATATTAAAAGATGCCAAAAATTACCTAAACGTAATTTGCTAACAAAATAAGAAAATATTTTAAACACAATTTTAAAGTAACTAAAATATGCATATCATCAAAATTAACATAACATGTTGAATTTTTAATAAAAGAAATAAGAAATGTATATACAAGAAAAATCCTACACTAAAAGAAAACAAAGAAATTAAAAAGAGGGTTTTATGCCAAAAGAAAAGTTAAAGATTTTAATAAAAAAGAAATGGGAACAAAAGAATAGTTTATAAAATAAAATTAAATCAAAGATAAAAAGTTCTAAAAGAAAAAGAAAGGAAACTAAAAGTTAGGAAAATTAAAATTGGCATTATTTGCAAAATAAATTAATAAACCTAAACTAAGAATCATTAAGTTAAAATAAAATGTTGGAAGATGCTATCAAACTAATAAGGAGAAAATCTAACTATTCACTTTATTAAGAGAAAATAGAGGAGAAAGAAAACAAAGAGGAAAAAAATTACATTTAAAGAATAAAAATTAGACTAAAAGACTTTTGTGATTTTTTGGGTTTAGCAAAAGAAAATAAAAATAGGGTAAGTATTGTGAAAAGAAAATAAAATTATAGAAAAAAAAGAAAGAAAAACAAGAAATGAAACATTAGAAAGAAAAATAAAACTATATTGTAAGGAAAACAAAATAAGGTTACATTACAAGAAAAGAAAAGCAAATAAGATGCTAGAAAAGAAAATTACATCACTACTAAAAAAAAGAAAAGTAAAGTAAAAAATAAAAGCTAATGAATGAACATTAAGCTAATATTAAAAGAAAAGAAAGAGAAAAATGAATGCTAGAAAATTAAACTAATGCTAACAAAGAAAATTAAGCTACATTAAAAAAGAAAAAGAGAAGAGAAAAAAAAGGTAATGGTATATAAAATCAAATTAATATTAGAAAAATAAAAAGAATCAAAATATATCTATTTAAATGTCAAATATGAATATAGTATTGGCAACTATATCCATATGTATGTAAGTGCATTATCATAACAATTAGCAACATTAATTAGTTGTAATTGTCAAAACATATAAGCACTATTTAATGAATTGGTGAAAAATGACAATATACTTAGTGTGAAAGTGTAAACTGAAAAATTAATTAAAGTAATTATATTACATGAGGCAATGTAAACAATAAACAAGTTTAACTACACAAATGAAGGAAATACACTAATTGAACTTTAAATTTAATTCGATCACTCCAAAAGAGAGGGAATGGAGTTAGAAGGATCAAGGATCTAAGCGAAGTACTTGGATTGCTAAAGAATCCTCAAGTCGGGAATATGCTTCAATAGTGTAATTCTCGAGTGGTGATCCAAGCAAAGCCTTAATGTCCGAGGCTCGGGTCTCGGTATTTCAGCAGGGCTTCTATCACGCCTCGACTCCCGGGTCACGTGAAATCCACTTGATAACCCAACATTAAATAATCACCGAGGGGACTCCTTTGTATACAACTCTATTTATGGTTAAAACCTTCTAATACTTGAATATAATTCGTTTTAAAAGAAGTTCATTTCTAAAACTTCAAAAATATTCTAAGTCTATTTCTTAAAATTTTCGGCAGAGTTTTCTCTATTTTTCGGACTATCCCAATTTTCCTGTAAACCTGTTAAACTCCAAATACAATTTATACACAGGAACCGCCTGGATTCCAATTCTCAAACACAATCAAAACTACTACAACCATCCATATCCAATTACATAACAAGCATACCAATTCCCAAAAGAAATTAAGCCATACAAACTTAAGCTACATAATAATTAACATCCTCCACTTCCTTACTATTGTATTCATCTCCACACGAATCAAAACATACATTAATTTCACTAGATGCATTCATCCATGACAATCTCATAATTTTCATACAGTTTCTCAATACAATTCTTTGAAGCGAATACACGAGATTTATACATTTATCTATATATGATTACATCCATAAATGAAATTGCTCCTTTCTTCCAAAACATTCTTCAAGATCCCATCCTTTGCTTGCCTTTCTTTTATTAAAACCTGTAAAAGGTTGGATATATACAACCTGAGCCGAAGCTCGTAGGATAAAACTAAAGACAGTGCAATGCATGATTTATGAAGTGTGAATGAGTAAGATATTATGCAATCATTTTCATTTATTCATTTTATTTATTTCTTAATTCAGATACACATCCAGTTTATATAAACTTCAAAGATAATATGAATTCTTTTATATTTCTTGACTTCAAATTTTCTTAACTCATCCACTTAGTTTGTCTGTTAATTATTTCAACGTTATAGTATCATTAAACTCGCTTCTGCATCTTAATTTATCTATTAAATTTTCATTTCTATTCTTTTCATTTCTTTTTCATTAGTCATATTCGTCTTTAGTTATTTCTCTTTCTAATTCATTCATTATTATTCACATTTCCATTTCCTTCCATTAATCCCATATTGAACCGATTAATTACATAATCTCTTTATAATTCTTTAATTCTTGCTCTTATATTTGTTTTCTTCTTAATCAATTACCCAATTATCAATTCACCTTTTTCCATTATAAATCTATTACTTGCTTTCACATTCTTAAATTCTTTATCCAAATTTCACTTTTATTTTCATTAATCAAAATACTTAACTGACGTAGGGTGCAACTTATAGAAACCCCTCTATATTCTCCCAATAGGCTACTTAAAACCATTGGTGAATAGATAGCTCTATAACTCACCTCTACAATCATCAAATACCAACGTCGGGTGCAGCTTATAGAAACTCCTCCCTATTCTCTCAATAGGCTACGCGAAGCCATTGGTGAATAGATAGCTCTATAACTCACCACGACACAATCACGTTCGTTTTACAGGAGCTAACCCGAGGGAACACGGTACCCATCTTGCGCAAGTTTTCGGTCTTTCATCGCGGAGCTAGTCAAGCCCAACTTAATCACATCCATATCAATCAAATAACTGTCGGTTCCATATTCGATTAATGCAATATTATTCATTAGCAACCGGGAGTCCATCTCCCCAATTCACAATCATATTTCCAATTCCATATTCACAATCATATTTTCAATTCGAATTCACAATCATAGATTTCTCAAATTACTTTCATTATATTTTTCCATTTTAATATCATATACCTCATATCCTGATTTGCATTTCTTACAACCAGAATTCTGTATCAATCATCTCATTTTCAATAGAATTCTAATCATAACTCACTGTTTATCAAATCACACAGATCATATTAGTATTTGTCAATCTCATATTCCATGTTCACTCAATTTTACTCTATTAAATTATTTTATTAACTTATAATTGTACAATTATCTCATATCTTTGTTTAAGCTTTCTAAATTCAATTTGAAACTCAACAAACAAAAAAAAACTCATCAATTCACAAGTTGCATAGACGTACAACCCATGTGTTTAATACATTTGGAGTTCAATTAATTAAATAACACACCTTTGATCTCAATCTCAAGCTTTTTAACTTTGATTATTATTTAGGTGCCCCTAAACTTCAAATCAAGGCTCAATTTATCTCCTATGTTCGAGATTTGACAACTTCAGGATTTCTTAAATCATTAAGCCCAAACAAAAGTTGATACATTCTTCTTTTCTCATCTACTCAATATCCACACTAAGCCTTTATACGACCCCAATGAGTAATTCTTAGTTATAACCAAAGGTCGGCCATTCTTCTATCTTTCCTAATTACATAAATTACTAGATTCACCTATTTCAAGTATTCGCAATTCTTAACCTCAATAATAATTTATTCATTCAATTATTATATACTAATTTGGCGTTTAGACTCATATTTGCAACCCTTATGTTTATCACGTTTTCTTTCTTTAATACTGTAAATCTCAAATCATGTTTCATGTTCGCATATCAACAATTCATTTTCTAATTTATTTTTGTTTTTCTCAATTATCAATCATTATACCTTCGTTTAATCATAACCAATCCATAACCCCCTTACCCATATGCACAAACATCATATATCAAGACTTAAATCACATTCGTTAGTCATGGGATTGCCTCTTTCACCCTACGAGTACGTGCTCTAGTATCTCACATCTGGCTCCGTGTTCATCTAATTCTCATTTAACCAATCGATAATTCATTAAGTCGCAACATTTTAATATTTTCACACATACTCCACTCCCTACATTTACTCCCACCTTCAAGAATTTGAGAATTCATGATCACTTACACTTAGGTTCTTCTCCACTACCTATCAACCAAACAAATGATTCAAGTAATTTTCATAAAATTTTCATTTATTGCTATGTCAATTGATTACAAGAATCCTTCAACATCAACTCTTCCATACCCCACCGCCAGCTCATGATTTAAGTCTAAGTTAGCCTTTAATCCATAACCTTCCCATAACTTTAATTAAATCAAATCATTTATCACGAGATATATACTTGTTAGATCTTGATTCGTGTTACACAATCTCGAATCAAATCATTATCTTTCCAAACTAACTAATTACTTAGCCCAAAAGTTTTATTATTAGTTCCATATGCCCACCTCTCATCTAATTGTTGAGAATTTAACTAAGTCCATGAAAATTAATTGCGTTTTGAAAAGAACCATTCAAATCTTGGATCAACTCCTACTTCCAACTCCCAAACCCCAACTCATTTATTAATACCATCATCATTATAGCCCCTAAGTTCCAATTTCATCCCCTTAAACTCCTAAAAAAAAAATCTTATTCCCACATCCTACAACTTAATTAGGATTTTGCTTATCAACTTTATTCTTTAAGCTTTCGTGGAATTATTATTTAAAATCAACACAAATCCAATCAAACCACTGAAACTAGTCAAGATCCTACCTCTGGAAGAACCCAAAATTCAAAATTTTGCCAAAGTTTCCCAGCCCTAGGTTCGGCCATTTCTAGATCAAGGCTTTATAAAGCTTCAAAGTTGTTAATTACACTTTGATTCTTCTCCGGTAGCCTCCCAAATCAATAAAAGTAAATCAGTAAAAAGAAGGGAAAAGTTGAACGACACAGAACAGAGGGAGGAAAATTACCGCGACTCCTTGATAGCCCCCGTGCGTTGTTCTTGCTTTTCCTCTTGGAGCCTCAAATTAGTTGTATAATTTCATCGATTCCCGAAAATACACAAGCTTGAAGCTCGAAGCTCACCAACAATGGCGGACAGAAATGATACAGATGCGAGGAAGAAATGAGGCGCGGATTGGGGGTGGCTTGGGGTGTGGTCACCGGCGGGGATAGCGGCGTCGATGGCGCAGTGGTAGGCGAAGAGGCAAAGGTGGCGCGGTGGCGGTGCATCGCGCACCTCACGGGCCTTTCTTCTCTCTCTGCTTCATCTCCCTCTTTCTCTACTTTGTCTCTCTCTCTCTCTATCTCTTGCTCTCCCTCTCCTAAAATCTCTCTCTCTTATATGCATCTCTCCCTCCCTCTTTCTCTCAATCTCTCACTCTGTTTCTCAATCTCTCTCACAGTCTCCCGATCTCTCTTGAAGCATCTTATCTTCGGCTGAGATGCTAACAATATTATTATTATTATTATTATTATTATTTATTAACATAAGTTTTTTCATTCCACAATTTAATGATAAATTCATATGATATTTATTAATCTTCTAACATTATTGCATTAATCACATACCAATACTTCGGTGTCCCATCATGCACCAATCACCTATATTATGAATTGTTGATCTCTCAAGGTCAATACCATTAATTTTAATCATTATAAAATAATTATTTAATTAATAAAAATAAAAATGTATCGGGTCACTACAGTTTCGGCATCGAAACTCGGATTTCTCAATGAATCGGCAGAGCTTCTCTCTCTAAACCTCTCTCTAAAATTCTGTACATGAAAATGTACCAGAGGTACGGTATTTATAGAGTTTTTCAACTAATAAGATGCTGCCACGTTTTGGGACACACCAGGCTATTTGGATTTGGCGGTCGCTAAGTTGGACATGGCGGTCGCCATGTTGAAAGAAAGTTCCAAAGGGTTCTATTAGCGGTCGCCACAATGCAAGTTGGCGGTCGCCAGGTTAAAGGTGGTGGTTGCCACTTTTGGCTAGGATTTTCAAGAAGTTTTATTGACGGTCGCCACAATGAACATGGCGGTCGCCACTTTGGGAATGAATTTCACAAGTTATCGATGGTTTAACAAAATTTCATTGATTTGAAGATTTCGGGTTCAAATGCCGAGCTTGGATCACCTCCTGAAGATCGAACTGAAGTACCATTCCCCCTATTTTCATCATCGAATTCACCAAAAATTAGGCAGGGTCCAATTGGGGTGTCTACAATATCCCAAACACTGTCTAAACTTAGACTTTCCAACACATCTTAGGCTATAGATTATTATGTTCATGTCCACTATGCTTCCATCCACATCCAATCTCGAGGCACACGGCTCATGACGTACATAATCCACAACGCGCCAAAAACCACTCCTCCTATCCAACCACAACAAATGACCTCCAAGAGGTTCCACACAACCCACCACACTCATTCCTCAAGCCACTGGTAGCAGAACACACAACGGGCAACTACTACAGCCACCCCAGCTCACATGGGCACAAGACACACCAAACAATCAATGCTTATCTCACAGGCTAATACCCACCATGATTATTGACCACCAAGTCATATTCTCAAAACCCACATCTCTACCTGGACTTAACTCATCCTAGCCGCACGGACATACCTCTTATAACGAGGATATCAAAACTCTCAACTAAGTTAAACTCAATTTAATGTTCTACAACCATGCTACACACCACCCACCACCTAGTCATTTCACACCAACACATTTTCACATACTAAGAGAAAGCCTCAAAAAAACGTGACAATCCGGGCAACTAATTCAGATTTCTCATAAAAAAAACATCAGTCAAACGCTTTTCTATTTCGAACCCCAAAGTCGTTGATCGGACGCCAAATGGCATGCCACCTCACCTTAAGACTCAACCCTACATGCTCATATAAACACATAGCATGCGCAAAACAATTCAACCGCAAACCCATGCAAGTACACTATTCATGCCGTGTAGTGGTGCCTAATTTCAACAAACAAGTCACACCTATAGGTCATCGTTATTCCCACGGCTCCTAGGTATTCGAACCTAGAGCTCTAATACCATTTGTAACGACCCGTTCCCAAGTTAAAACATATAAGAACTATAGCCCCTTTCAAACATAAATATTAGCGCTACATAACCAAGTTATCAAGAGTATTCCCTTCATTTAGACTTTTATAAGATTCCAACTTTACAAATTCATTCAAGAATAGATAAATTCATTCAAGAATAGATGACATTATATGTTCAAACTTATATACTAATTACATTCATCCACTTTACTTTACATACAAACATAATTCAAGGTACTATGAAACAAATCGTTCCTTTAGCTTTTTCCCAACGTGCTTTCGTTGTCCCATAATCACTCTTGAACTTCGAAACTTGAAATGGTTTTAGTATACAACATGAGACGAAAATTTGAAATGGTCTATCGAGCTGTCCTATTCCAGGTTCTTTTTCAAGCAAAAAACTTGATTTTTTTTTAACCCTAAAAAGATTTTTCATACTCTTTCAACTCATTTTGGGACACGAATCCACTTTTTAAAAGGAGAAAAAATCATGCTAAAATCTCCCTAAGGGCATAAAAGTATGTTTGAAATAAAAACCAATCAAAAACCTTTAACTTTAAAAACCATGATTAACCATTTCTTGAAAAACCCCATGATTTTCTCTAAATTTCATTCACATATACCATATTTCATCGAATAGCTCTAGATCTTTAAATTAGCTAAAATACTAATATTATTTCTTAGTTTATCAAGTCAAATCACCTTTCACCAAGTGATAATTCCAAAAGCTTTGATCCCCAACAAAAACCTTCAATGTAACAAACCCAAACTTTTCGATTTTGTTCATTTTTCATGAATTTCATACATCCTAAAAGCTTTGCATAAAATTCATACAATCAAAATTTTTTCAAAACCCAACTCAAGTCTCCAATTCATATAGATATCAAACTAAGGTTTACTCCACTCAAAATTTATCGACACAAATCACAACAAATCACATGAGAGAGTCTAGATCCTACCTCAAGGATACTCCACCATCAAGAACCAAACCTCTAGCGAGTTCCAATCCATCAAAACCCAACATAAGCAGCTACGGAGGATCTTTCCACGAATATTCGCACTCTCCTACGGTAGCTCATGCAAGGAAACGACAAGATCTCCACCCCCGACGAACATAGAAAGCTCTCAAGAACTCCAAAAACCAAACCCTAGATCACTCCTAAGCTTTTATAGAGAAAGGAGAGAAGAGAAAATGAGGATTTTAGCCCCAAAACCAAGATTTATAGTCTCTGCCCGTCACAGACCGATCGATTCGTCTCAGAACCGATTGATCGGTCTTTCGTGACTGTACTATTGGTCCAACTTTGAACAAATATATCTCCTTCATCCGAACTCCAAATAGGGTCGTTCTTATGCTCAAACTGAAGCCCCAGAAGTCTACTTTCCAATGGTTCAAACCTCATACCAGAATTCATTTTGTACAAACGTTATGGATAATTTTGTAAAGGTATGTCACTTTCTTTCACACATTTTTTACATATTTTTGTCCAAATATCCATTAGAGCCTCGTATTCTTTCTCTAACACATCTTTCATACGTATCCAAGCTCAAAACATTCACCAAGATCGAGTTTTAATTTTTTACTCCATCAACGCTTAATCATTTCTAAAATAAAACGGGTCGGGGTCTCACACTAGTTCTTGAATTTTTGGTTATTAATAGCCCTCTAAATCTCATATTCTGTTATCCCTCATCTCTCCCACTTTTATACTCTCTTGGTACTTCAATTTTTGATCCAAATTATCATACTTTTCATAATTTCATTGAAAAAGAGTATAATTCATTAGAATTCTCCATTGAGCTTTCATATCTATATTCTTTGGGAGTGAATTAGTGTGTGCATTCATTATGTACTCTTCTACTCTTTAAGAGAGTGATTTTATTGTACATATCTTGTTTCTACAAGTCTTTGTAAAGAAAGATTCAGGTTTGAATCTTGTGCTTGAGAATAGAAATTCTCAAGAGAGATTTCTCCACCTACCGAATGAGTGAGCGTCTCCGCCAGCTGAAAGAGAGAGGTATCTCCACCTGTAAGGAGAGATTGTAACTTGAGAAGGAGATATTCTCAAGAGAGGCTTCTCTGCCTATTTAAAGGAGAGAGGCATCTCCGTCTATTGAATGAGGGACTAGTGAAATCTTCAAAACGGTGTTGCTTGAGGCAAGAACGTAGGTCGGTGCGCCGAACATTGTAAATCTTGGTGTCGTATCTCTCTAACTCTATCTCTTTAATTCTGCACTTTAAATTCTATATATACTTGAATTTGTTTATTAGAGAATTCTTGTGGACATTTGGGATTTCATGTTTAATTGGGTCAATATTGGTACAAATTTTTAAATACCCAATTCACCCCCCTCTTAGGATTGCACCTACAGTCACAATTGGTATCAGAGTGGGTCACATTTTTCTTAAAAAAAATTTGTGAAAAAATCCATGGCTCAAATCAGTGCATATCCTTTTGGTGAGGGACAATCGTCTGTACGACCTCCTTTATTTTGTGGTAAAAATTACACTTTTTGAAAATAACGCATGAAAATCTTTATTCAAACCATGAATTGGCATGCATGGCAAGTTATAGTAAATGGTGATTTTGTTCCCACAAAAACCATTGAAGGAAAAGAAGTTCCTAAACTTGACCATGACTTAAATGATAATGATATAAAACTTTTGAAAATAAATTCTAGTGCCATCAATGATTTATATTGCGCTTTAGATGCAAATGAGTATAATAGAATTATGACTTGTATAAGTACTCAACAAATTTGAAAAAAGCTTGAAATTACTTATGAAAGAATCGAGGATATTAGGGACTCAAGAATAGATAGATTGACTAGTGAATACGAGTCGTTCAAAATGCATGCATATGAAATAATTTCGGATATATATGCTCGTTTCACTAATATCATTAATTCTTTAAATACTCTTGGAAAAACTTACCCCTCGTATAAATTGTTGAAAAAAGTTCTTAGGGGTTTGCCACGGGTATGGGAAGCTAAAGCCATAGCCATCACAGAAGCTAGGGAGTTAAAGAAGATGACTTTGGATGAACTCATCGGGTCACTCCTCACTTATGAGATGGTGCTCCATGACCGAATAAATGAGCTTAACGAAAGAAAAATGATAGTCTCCCTCAAAGCATCTAAAGAAAATTCTAGTGACGAAAAAGATGATGATTAGTAGTTCATCACTAGAATGCTTGAAAAATTCTTGAAGAAAGACAAGAAAATTGTTAGAAGATTCCAAGGCTCAAATGATTATAAAAGGAAGAAAAATGAAGCTATGAAGGCCACACCATGGGATGAACATGACTCAAGCACTTCAAATGAGGATTCACGTATCGAGGAGATAAATAATTGCTAAATGGCTCATAGGAATGATGAGGTTAATTCAAACACTACAGATATTTCAAATGAATTAAATTCTTATTGTAGTGAAGATAAATCATTTCCTTCATATAATTGCTCTTATAGAGGAAGAAAAGATTTTGATAAGAAAATCATTTGAAAAGTAAAAAATGATCCAAATTCTAACCCTCATGGACCCAAGAAGGTATAGGTACCAAAAGATCCCACCTAAATTTGTTTTGTTGGTGCTTGGATGCTTCCACTCAAGCGAACAAGTAAATCATATAAGTGAAAATCCAAAGCACTTGTAGGATATCAAGTCAAAGCTTCAAAATGATATATCAATTGCGACTTCACAAAGTTAATACTCTCATGATACAATTCTTTCTATCTTCGTTAATATTTGTATCATTTCTAGTTTTATGACATATGCTCCAATTGTTCATCATCATTTTGTCACAAATGCAAATGTGCTCGAGATATCTATCATTTTTGTCATAAATAAATTTTTGCATAAAAAATAGATATTCATCTTTCTTAAATTCATAATTCATGATAATGTTTTTTAACAATTATCACTTATTTGTCTAAATAAATATGATAAATGAATTCTTCCATGAATATACATCATATTTGACAATAAACATAACAATGTGCTCTTGTACAACTTGGAGAGAACACAATGTGTTCTAGCACAAATCCAAGTGTGCTCTAGCACAAATGGACAGCACTCAATGTGCTCTAGCACATGTGTGATTACTCCTTTTTCATAGAATTTTTTAAATGACTTATTTTTTGAAAGTTGGATATATATCTTTTTGAAAGTCATTAATATGAAAATGAATCATGAACATAATGTGCTATGCTTTAAGAAAATTATTTCATGCACAATCTTCACACTCATTAGGTATAAGGACAATGTGCTCTAAATGTTCATATCTTTTTGTCATAAATGAATTTCGTGTATTAGGAATGAATATGCATCATTTTGAAATTCATAAGATCATTTATGTGCCCATAATTTATATCAATTAGTATCAGATTTAAATGGAGATTAAAAATTACTTTTTGAGCAACATTTAATATCATTTTTTAAAAAGTCATAACAATTGGTATTATATGCTATACTTAGGATAAAATTTTTTTTGACATGAATGCTTAATGAATCATAATTTTTTCATGCATATTAATTGTTCAATTAGTAAAAGAAAAAATTTTCTTTTCTTTTCAATTGGTTTGATTTGAGTTAATTTCAATAGAAATGATATGAAAGAAATCATGCTCTTTGAAATTTGATGGGTATCATAATATTTTTCTTGCACATCAATTGTTAAATTGAAATGGAGTGAAAATATTTGTCTTATTTTAATTGGTATTATTATGAAAGATATTATGCACTTGAAGTCATGGGTTTATTAAATCAAATGTATATGGCATTGTTGTCTTAAAAAATTTTAAGTTATGGCACAAGGTTTCAACCTATACACATATAGTATAATTGGAAGCCATTCGCATTTTTGTACCCATGCATCATCATTGATATTATATGGAACTTTCGTAAAAAGTTTGTATCTTTTGGTGTTAAATAACAATTTTCAATTATTTATACGAAAAATGAGAGAATGCTTAATGAATGTATTTATATTTTTACCCATAAATAACAATTGGTATTATTTTGACAATTAGTTTTCTAAAAGAGAATTTATCTTGATTAATGCCAAAATGATGCTATATCAAAAAGTGAAAGAATGGTTTTTAAATGAATTTTATTTTTGAGCTTCTATTTTTTGATGATGTCAAAAGGGGGAGAATGTTTGAGCAAAATGAATATCTTTTTAACATTCCTTTTGTTATGAGAAAAAGAGGGAGAGTATGCACTTAACTCAATGTTCAAATCTTGTCAAAAAAGAAAGGGGGGATACAATAAATAGGGGGAGTTTTTGGTCAATTTGAACTTAAATGTTTATCACTTGAAAATTTTAAAAATTTATACGTTACTTTTAATTGCATTATATTGTTGAATATCTTAGCTATATGCATATTGTGAGGGGAAGTCTTGTAAAGGTAACCTCATTTTGCTCGTTATTTTTCATCGTCAAAAAGGAGAAGATTGTTAGCCTAAACAAGGTTTTAATATCCGTTTTGACGATAACAAACAAAAGGTCCTAATTATACAATTAAGTGAGTTTATAGGAGTTCAACGTTACGCACAGTTGAGAACGCAAAATGAAAGTCATGAAGCATGAAGATCATATTCAAGCGGCTAAGATCCATGGAGCATGAGAAAACCTAGAAGAAAAGAGAAAAACTTGAAGAACTCGAAAAATTTCAAGTGTATTGAATCTAAAAACCTATTCACAACCAATGATCATATTTGTGAAAACTCATAGGAGACCTTAGATTGACCATAGAATTATTAATAACTCATGCAAAAC
>JAOTRH010020220.1:0-22182 GCA_034768845.1 Heliamphora exappendiculata | reverse complement strand
ACTGATCCATCAAAACGTTACTATTTCAGTGGAGCACCACAATGTGTACTTCCCGATGCATGGTCTGTTTAATTTTAGATATCGCCCGAAATAAATTTTCTTCTAGGTTTGGACCTGGCGCTGGAACAGCCATCAGTGAAGCTGATCTTGACTTTATATCGATACAATTTTACAACAACTACTGTGGTGTTCAATCCTTCTTCCGTATATAAATATGCCAAGCTCAGTGCTTTTCTTGCTAAACTGAATTTATTTTTTAGAACCTGGTCAAAATTTCAACTTTGGTCAATGGTCATCTGCAATAACGCAAGTGAATCCAAAAATGAAACTTCTCTTAGGTATACCAGCAGGCCCAGCTGCTGGTCAAGGATATGAGCCAGCTGATCATATTAAAACAATTTATGATACCATTAAAAATGCGACCAATTTTGCCGGTGAGACTTTTAACTGTCGTTTTCATTATTTCTTTCATTTTCAAGGATTTTTTTTACTTTTAACAAAAAAAAATTATGAGGGATAAGAAACTAAAAAAGTATCAAAAAATAAAAGAATAAAAAAACACAAAAAATGCTAATAGAAAACCAGTCCAAACTCCCCCAGTCTGCGTCGTTAATGACACCAAATAATAAAGGGACCCATAGCAGCTTCGTTTTCATGAAATGTACAGAGGGCATTTTAATCTTCCACGATGAAGAAAAACATAATGATAGACCAGAATTATGGAGTAATTATTTGACATTATTGGAGCATCACATAAAATTACGGAGTAATTATTTGATATTGTTATAGTATGGAGTCATTATTGTTGAAAGAATAACCAACGCTAAAATAAAATACATGTTTAGGGATTCAGAAAATACATCTTTATTTAATTTTAACAAATTACAATAATCTGAAAATACAGAAAATTAAAATAACAGAAATAACATGAATAGAATTTGCAAACCGAGTCCTGCAATCGCAGTTTCCTTAAGAATTATTCGCCGCCTACTGAGAGTGTTGTAGGTATTCTACTGACGTCACTCTTCCAGGATAAAACAGCTCCACGATCTTCGGAACACCACCAAAGATCGGCTACGAACGTTCTTCGTATGTCTTTCTCTTTCTTGCAGCTTATTCCGTAACCTGAGAATTGTATATCTTCTTTCTCACATTCTGTCTCTCGGTATATTTGTGTATCTCAATCTCGTTCTGTTGCTCTCATTCTGTCTCTGTTTTGTCTATGTAGGATGACCCTTATATAGCCTCTTTAAGAAGGAGGGGGTTTACAGTAAATTCAATTGCTACTTATGGTTATTGAATTCAAGGCTGACCTTCTGAGCTCCTGGCTCTGTCTCTTCATCTTCCTCTTCTAAGACTCTGTCTCTTCCTCTTATCTGAGTGAAGACATAATATCTGGCCCTTTCATTATGAAGAATTTTTTTATGAAAATCAATAGCCACTCATGGCTATTGGTTTTCAGGCTTCAATTGCAATTGTATGGCCAATTCAATTATAATTGATTTTGCTATTGAAATCTGAACTTCAATGGCCAATGAAATTCACAGATTCCAACAATTATTTGATATTTTTATAGTATCATGTAGTAATATTTATAAAGAAATTTGAAAATTAGTAATCTTTTTATACCTCATAAGAGTTTTAATTCTACTAGAGTTTTTTTTATACTAATTTTAGTCCAATCATAAATTAATATAATTTTTTATGATTGATTTGTATCTATTTAAGATATTTTATTTTTCCATTTATCACATTTGCTGAATCTATAATTATAAAAGATAAAACTCTGGTATGAGAATTTTGAATTTGTCAAATATAAAAATTTTATCCTTATAGTGATTAATGTTTGATATAAAATTCTACAATTCAAGGTGAAAGATCAACAATTCAAAGTAGAAAACCAGCATAAAACCCTAACACCTCTCTCTCTCCCTCTCTCTCTCTAGCTACTGCCGCTATCGCTGTTACCCTCTTCCCCTCCTCAATTCGACTATCGATCACTTCTTCTCCTCCGTCGTCCTCCATCGCTGCCACAAGTCATTTCCAAATATGAACACATCACAAATACGAATGCCAATACAAACGCCACCCCATTATTCTCCATCGCTGCCACCAGTCCTCCACCAATATGAACGCGTCACAAATGCAAATGCTAATACAAACGTCACTTCGTCATCCTTCGTTGCCAACTCAAGATTTTACTACCACTGCTCCATCTTCTTTCATCGCCGCCACTATGGACATAGTCACATGGTGGCTAGTGGGTTCAATTGAATCCACTCAAATTTTTTTAATTTTTTTTTATATACATAGATATGTAAATCTTTGAGCATTTAAAATATTGATACCAATAAAGTATTAAAAATAATTTAAGATGGGGGGTCAACATTTAAAAAAATTACAAATTGTTAAAAAATTACCAACTCAAGATCTCGTAGCCGCCACTCCTTCGCCACCACTTGTTTCTCCAGATCTAGACTCTTCCGTCGCAGTTGCTCTATCTTTTGGGTCTTTCTATGTTACCGCCACTCCTCCCTTTGGATCTTGGCTTCTCCATCACTGACATCACG
The DNA here is from genome assembly GCA_034768845.1 of Heliamphora exappendiculata. NCBI lineage: Eukaryota > Viridiplantae > Streptophyta > Magnoliopsida > Ericales > Sarraceniaceae > Heliamphora > Heliamphora exappendiculata. The sequence continues at coordinate 19,612 of JAOTRH010020220.1, read as the reverse complement.
ATTGTTGTGAAAAATTTATTAATTTAATTGATAAATTTATCATTCTTCCATCACCGCATCTCCATTACCGTAATAAATTTATCACTTTAATTTTCTCGAGAGAATTCTTCTAGAATTTTTTGTAGTTTAATAGAATGAGAATTTTTTTAGAATTTTAAATTGATAATTTTATTAGTTTAATTAAATGAGAAATTTTTTCAGAACTTTAAGCTGATAAATTTATCAAATTAATGGAATGAGGAGATCAACGTCGAAGAAAGTGGAGGAGATCGCCGGAGAAAGAGGCCAACGTTGACACTGGGGAAAATGGAGTTGGTGGTGACAATGACGGCGACGGCAATGGCGACGAAATCAGGATTGTGGTGTTTGCTGCGTGAGATTTTTTGGGTAAAAAATTTTGGGTGAAATTTTTTATTCTTATTTAGGAAAGAGTTTGATCAATGAAATCTTTTGAAAATTTAATTTAAAGGTATTTTTGATAAATATTAATATTATAAAACTAAATTTGTTGAAAAAAATGAGACATAATTAATCTTAAAATATCAACCGATAGCGGGGCATGTTCCAAAAGTTTGCATATTTATATAGTGTAATTTTATTTAATTCCGTGTGTGGATTATAAATTGTGTAAAATTAAAAATTTATAGTTTATATTTTTAATCTATTTAAATATTTTTTTAAAAAATACAAAGAATAAAAATATCAAATTACTTTTAAAATTTCTTTGTGAATAAAAAATTACAAAAATCTTCTCAAATTAGGAATTTGCTTATTATAATAGTATAGATATAGCAAACAATGCTTTACATGGAACAACATTAGGCCATTTTTATTTATTAAATAAAAAAATTACTTAGTTAATATACATTGCTCATTTTTATTTATTAAAAAATTAAAAAAAATTCATTTCTCTCACGAAGTTTGTATCAAAATATTGTTTGATACTTGCTATGTAAGCATATACCATTTTAATTTTTTTTAAAAAAAAATTTTCTTGATAAGTTAAGAGCAAAATTCACTTTATAAAATGAGTAGAAATTTTTAGTAGTTGATATGATATTCATATTTTTTATAAGTATTATATTCATAATGCAACATATTTGGGTATAATTATTTAATATTTTTAAAGTATTATATAATAATTTTATATGATATTTTTATAAAAAAAAATTTGATAAAAATAATATTAACTTATATTTATTAAGTAAATAAAAAATAAAATTGATACCAAATGGCCGGCCATTGAATAATTAAAACTCAGTCATACGTCACTGGGCCCCACCGCTGGGTTTACTTTCCCTCAAACTTCACCAGATTCTATTTTGTAAATTAGGATAGATTTACAAAGATATTTGAATTGTCAATTTTGTAAAATTTATATAATTAATTATTTATATAAAAAAATTAATTTAATTAAATATTAATAAGTATATAAAATTTAAATTTTATTATATTAAATGGACGATATTTGTTTTAATAGAATGCTAAGTTTATACTAATTATTTTGTGTAATAAAATATTATTTATTTATATATTTATTAATATTTAATTAAATTTATATTTTTATATAAATAATTTATTATAGAATACTACAAAATAAACTATTCAAATCAAGTTATAAGCCACACAAAACTTATAAAAAAATTCTCAAAGGGAGGGCCGTTGTTGCGGAGAAGTGAACCCCCCACCACCACCCACTCCTAACGTCTCCAAAAACTTTTTGTATATAAACCCTCGACTGCCCTCTCTCTCACTTCATCAAACGGCCAGTTATCACTCGCCCAGTCGCTCACCACTTCTCCACCGAGTTTCATCAAATCGTCGTGTTAGAGAGAGCAATAGATGGAAGGGAAAGAAGAGGATGTGAGGGAAGGAGCCACCAAGTTCCCGGAGAGGCAGCCGATCGGGACGGCGGCGCAGAGCGGCGATAAGGACTACACGGATCCGCCGCCGGCGCCTCTGTTCGAGCCCGGAGAACTGACCTCCTGGTCCTTCTACCGTGCTGGGATCGCCGAGTTCGTGGCGACTTTTCTCTTCCTCTACATCACCATCTTGACGGTGATGGGCGTCGTCAGCGCCCCAACCAAGTGCTCCACCGTCGGGATTCAAGGAATCGCTTGGGCTTTCGGCGGCATGATCTTTGCCCTTGTCTACTGCACCGCCGGCATCTCAGGTTCCACGCTCCCTATTACTGTATTTCCCGAATATTATTCACCCAATTGTCATAACACTTGTTATACATTCCACACTAAATCCCCACCATTTAAATTAACAGAAAACTAGTTATTATACGATTTTAATTAATTTTGATGGTTATAATTGAGAACATGTTTAAATCCGTGGGTGTTGTGCATGAGTAGGGGGGCATATTAACCCGGCGGTGACGTTTGGGCTGCTGCTGGCGAGGAAGTTGTCGTTGACGAGGGCGGTGTTCTACATGGTGATGCAGTGCCTGGGAGCAATTTGTGGTGCTGGTGTAGTGAAAGGGTTCGAGAATAGACGACGATTCGAGTTGCTTGGCGGCGGAGCCAACTCCGTCAACCCTGGCTACACCAAAGGCGACGGCCTTGGGGCTGAGATCGTCGGAACGTTTGTCCTCGTCTACACCGTCTTCTCGGCCACCGACGCTAAACGTAGCGCCAGAGATTCCCACGTCCCTGTAAGCACAAATTCTCCTTCTTCCTCTACATATGTATAGATTTCGTCTTATGTATAGATTTTGTGGAATCATGAACTCAATTTTTCCTTCTTCTGTATATATTTTTAGCGGAATCACATCATCTCAAAACTCGATTTTTCTTCAAAAATAGCCTAAGACTTGATTTTATGGGTTCTAAGTGGGTACACAACCATAATCTGAATCTTTTATTCACTTCAAAAAAAATTATTTATATAAAAATTTAATTTGATCAAATATCACTAAAATGTGACCAAATTACATTTTATGTTAAACAGTTTTAGTTTAAAATAAACTGTTTAATCTTAAACCATTCGTTTTATAAGGTAAAATGCAAATTTTATGAAAATATTCAATCAAATTAAATTTTTACATGAATAATTTGTTTAATATTATCTATGTATTAATGGCTCAACTCATCCTTGTACCTATAAAATAGAGCAGTGGGAGGTTTTATGGATTTAAATATTTGTTAGTGGGTTTGGCTGATGATTTTGTGGTGGTATTTAGATATTGGCACCACTGCCAATTGGGTTCGCTGTGTTCTTGGTGCACTTGGCCACCATCCCCATAACCGGAACAGGTATCAACCCAGCAAGGAGTCTTGGTGCAGCCATCATCTACAACAGGCCCCATGTCTGGCATGAGCACGTAAGCACACCACCCGTTTACTCTCAAAACATTTTTTAATTTATTCTTAAAATCGCATGTTTATATGTTTTTTTTAGGTATTAAAAGTCATTAATTAGATCAATTTCGAACAAGAAATTTCGAGACATATTCTAACATTTTTCAATACAATAAAATAAAAAACATATAAATTTCAAGTCAGGTCACCCTTGTCTTCACTTATTTTCCATTTCAAAAAAAAAAAAAAAGGGTGTAAAACAAAACAGTGATATTATATATTTATATTAGGAATATTCCTTGGATGCACTTTCAAACTCATATCCCATTAACTAAATAAAAATTTAATTTTATAACTCGTTAACTAAATAAAAGTCTAATTAAAAGTAAAGAGATAAAGATTGGGCTTTAAAATGATAAAAAAGTGGGTTTGAAAAAAAAAAAGATAAAAAGTGGGCAAAAAGTAAAAAAATTAAAATGTCATATAAATGTCACTATTAAAAGTTCTTTTCTCTTATTATATAAAAATAAATAGTCATAAAAAATATATCTCAATTTTTGATGACATGTAAAGTTAACAATATTTTAGAAATTTCATATGTAATAAGCGATTAGAATGCATTTTTTGAGCAATTTGTAATTAATTTATTGTGTGGGTTTGGGGTTGTGCGATGTCAGTGGATTTTCTGGGTGGGACCATTCATCGGCGCAGCACTCGCAGCTCTGTACCATCAGGTCGTGATCAGGGCCATTCCCTTCAAATCCAAGTGATCATCAACATCATCATCCGATGCTTTCAATTGTGGCCGTTGATTCTCTGTTTACCCTTTTGTTTTTTTGTGTTTTTTAAAAATGGGTTTGGTGTATGTAATGAACGCATAGGAGATGTATTTATGTACGTAACGGTTGGTGGGCGTGCTCTGTGGAGGGACTACTTTGCTTTATAGAACAGTCCAAGAAAAGGAAGGTGGAGGATGCCTAAGGAATGGGGCCCAGTCAGAAATAGATGTGGGGCCGTTGGATTTGTGTCGCTGGACTTTTGTGTAATTGTGAAATTTGGTCACGAATAAAATAACACGCCGATCAAACCTGCTCTCCACTTTTTTATTATTATTTTTCTTTCTCTCTCATCCACGATGATCATGACACGTGTGGCTATCTAAAATAGTAGCCAGGTTAGAGCATTTTTAACAAATCTTCCAAATATGATTTGTTGGTTAAAATAATTAATATGATCTGACTTAAATCACTTTTTCATATTTTTTATTTGATTAGTTTTTTTTTGGTTAGCCAAATATAATTTGTAAATTTTTTTTTTTATAATAGTTAGTTAGATAAAAAATTTGTTAGAGATTGTAAAAATAAATTAGGTTAATTATTTTACTCAACAATCTCATATAGAGAACCTGTTGAAAATATTTTTAGTTTAAATTAATAGTAAAAATAGAGAGTAGTGTTAGAATGCATATATAAAAAAATAATTAGTTAAAATAGAATTTGTATTTTTATTTATACTTTAGCTAGTTATTTTAAAGAAAAGTGTTAGAAATACTCTTTAAAAAATGAAAAAATTATTAAAGGCAATTCTGGAATATGGTATAGTTATTTTAAAGAAAAGTGTTAGAAATACTCTTAAAAAAATAAAAAAATTATTAAAGGCAATTCTGGAATATGGTATTGTCAACATTGTGGTTGGATAAATAAAAATGGACCATACATTAAGGGGGTGTTTGGCTAAGTTTTTTAGTCTAGTTTTTAGTTTTTTGCTATTAATTTTAGTTATAAATTATAGTACTTTTCAAATAGCCACAATTTTTATTACAAGTTTAAGTTTTTTTATTTTATTTCAACTATCAGTTATAATTTACTAAGTATTTATAATTTCTTCTGCAAGTTATAATTTATAAGTTACTAATTTTAGCAATTTCAAATATCCATAAGTATTCATAAAAAAAAACCCCTAAGTATGTTATTTCTTATTTTTTATTTATTTAATGAAGGTGAATTAATATTATTTTACGTATATATCATCGTTAAATAATTAAATACGAGCACTATATATGTACTGTGCTGGGCTTTTCTCTTATTTTTTAATGGACTGGATTGGTCCAGCTTATTTAATTTTCGGTGAATATTTTGAATTTTAATGTTATATTTTTTTTAATATAAATATAATTTGTTTATACACTTAATAATATTTAATAAATTTGATTTTTTATATAAATAATTTCTATCATGTAACTAATAAAATTAAAAAATAAATTATTAAAATTAATTTATTTTGCGATCAAAATTTAGTCAAATTAAACCAATTTAATCCACCTTGCTTCTAGGCTTGCGGAAAAGGAGCTGCACCCATAGATAATGCCAAATAATTACTTGAAATAGGGGACCGGTGTGTCTGGCCAGTGGCCAAATTTCTGGCGCCCTTTCCAATTGCATTTGGGCTAATTAAGTCTTACTCGAACTGTTAAAAACTAGTTACCACCAAGTTACTATTGTTCATAGTTGACTTAGTGTCTTTCTCTCTCATTTTGAGGAGTATGTATTTTATTGTATTGGATATATATATTTTTATTAAGTTTACATCAAATTTACAATATATTTAGGCACTATCTATTTCGATGGAAAATATTTTTTACGTATTTAATTGCGATTTTAAAAATTATGATACTAATAAATGTAGTAGTATTAGAATTGACAGCAATAACGGTGGTAGTAGTAGTGATCCCCCTATATTCTGAACTTTTGAATTTTCGAAACCTTAGGACCTATGACTTCTCAGGACTCTAAATTCCCGGGATCTCAGAATCTTGAATCCCAGGACCTCTTAGACCACAAATCCTAGGATCTCAAGATCTTGAATTCTCAAATTCTAGAACTCTTGAGACCCTAAACCCTAGAGTCTCGAACCCTAAGAACTCGGGACCCTTGGGACCTGATTCCCTTAACTCTAGGAACCTGAAACCCCCAAGACCCCAAAAGCTCAGACGTCGAGAAACTTGAAAATCCAAACTGTCAAACCCTAAACTCTCTAGTGGTGCTTGTGATAAAATGGTAGTTCTTGCGATAGCAATAGTGGTACGATAATAAGAGTGAAAAAATACTTTCCATCATAAAAAAATAAAAAATATTTTTCACCAAAATTAATTTATTTTTCATTAACTTAGAAAATATGTTTCGTTGATATTTTATTTTCGTCATACTAAATAACAAAAGATTTGAAAAATATTTTTTAAAAAATATTTTTCGTCGAAACAGACGCAGCATTAGTTCTTCTGACATTTTCTAATTGACAAAAAATAATTAAGGCCAAGCTTAAGTGTTTATTTAGGTGCCGTTTGGTAACGTTTATGTTTTTTATTTTTTATTTTTATTTTTTTATTTTTCAAAAACAATAAACGAAAACATGTTTGGTAATTATTTTTGTTTTTAAAAAACTGTAAACAGTTTTTAAAATTTACAAAATTTTAAGAAACAGAAAAAATGTGTTTTAACTTATTTTGTAGACAAATTTTGATTGGATTTATCCGTAACCTCCAAATATCACATTTCAAACATTTACGTTACCAAACATGTTTTTGTTTTTATTTTTTTATAAACATAAACAAAAATATGTTTTTCATTTTTTTGTAAATAAAAACAGAAAATTGTTAACGTTAATTTAGTTTAAAGTTGGTTTTTGTTTTTGTTTTTGTTTGAAGTCATTTTAATTTAAATGGTAAAATGTTAATTTGACAAACTTTTTAGGTAGCTTAAATGTTAAAAGTTTACTTGGTTTAAATGCCTTTTAAGCTAAAAGACAATAATATAATACATAACATTTAAGTATAAAAGAAGAATCTATAGATTTTTTATTTACTTCATATAATTTTATATTTAATATAAATCTTATTTGATAGATCTCGACAAGTGATTTAAAATATATAATTTTTATAAAAAAATGAATATCTATAGTAAAACTTATAGCATTTTTAAAATTATATAAAAATTATTTTTAGTTATTAAACAAAAAGATAAAAAAACTAAATTTAATTTATCAAACGAAGTGTAAGTTAACTTCTTGATATTTGGTTTGATTTTTTATGTATATTTTTAAAACTTTGATTATGGTTTTGATTTATTTCAATGAGAAAATCAAAAAATAAAAGTTTTTGACAAAAAAAAAACTGAAAATATAAAAAGAAAAAATTAGTTTACTAGATTATTTTGACATATTTTTTGTCTTTTATTTTTATTTATTTTTACTTTTTATTCAATTCTTTAACTTGCATTTGCAAGTTAAAGAAGCTATGGTGTTATAATAAATTTGCATTTGTAATACCTTTTTTGATACATTTTTTTGTTTTTATTAAATTTATTTCAAAGTTAATTTAACGAACATAATTTTAAAGTTATTCTCGCCACGAGTAATCAAAAAAGAGAAATTTTCCAATTAAAATATATCAAGTAATTAAAAAGTACAAAAAAAAGTCATTTTAACAAAAAGTCAAAAACCATCCAAACTGCGAGCTAAGGGTTTACTTTGAAAGCTCATTACATAAATAAATGATCTCCTTTGCTTCTTGGCATTTTTAGTCCTTAATTAACCTTTACATAAATAAATGATCACCTTTAACGCTTGATTGGCTAACAAGTTTTTTTTTTTTTTTTTTTTCAAAAAACACAAAAAAAAAAAACTAAATATCAAAATTAAAAGAACCAAGAATTAAAATTGAAATAATAAAAAAAGTGAGCCTAAAATTGCAAAAACCAAAACTAAAGTTAAAGCAACTAAAAATTAAATTTGACTTAACTAACTGTACGCACGTCATGGTTACCTATTAATTTACACACAAGCATAAAATGACCATAACCAAACCCTAAAATTATTACAATTAATCAAAAATAAAATAACTAAAAAATATGCACACCATAAAATATTCCTGATAACTTTTATTGCTACTAACTAAAAAAAGTCTCAAGTTTAAAACTTTCTATGTACTATTTATTTTTTGTGGTTAGTTCATAGAAAATTTTGTTAGCTCAGTGATGATAAAATTTGTTTTCTAAAATTTAGTTAAAATGCATGTAAATTGACCTAAATATTGTAAAGTATTTTTTTAAAAAGTAAAACTGATGCACCTTTGAATATTGGAACTAAAATTTTCTCAAGTAAAAGGGTTTCATTTGATTATTTATCCTCTCAAACTTCCTACTAACCAAATGATAGCTTTGAGAGGTATGGATAAGGATGGAAATTTGCTCTAGGTGTGCATTGCACGGGGAGGACACGGACCACCTCTTTATATAGGTTGTCCCAAGGCTATGGTACTAGTGATACCTTTTGAATAAAGACCGATGGCATATATAAGAATGGTTAAAAAAGTTATTGTTAGTAATTTTTAATTTTAGTTATAAATTATAATTATTTTTAAATTTTTATAATTTATATTATAAATTATAATTATTATTTTTATATATTTTAATTATAAATTATAATTTATAAATTACTAATTTTATAATGCTAAACACCATAATAGGGACGAGTTGGACATTCTTCTTAGAAAATTGGAGAGCGAGAGAGAGGTCGTAGCGAAAAAAGAGCAATGCAAGTTGGTACGATATGCTGATGATGATATATAGCGAGATGGCGATATATAGCGAGAGATTGCATAGATCGAAGGAGAAGAGGGAAGGGGTTTTACCTTGTATGCCTAATAATAACTTTATATTTTGAAAAAAATGCAAATGTAAAAAGAAAAAAATGTATGTGCTAATAGAAACACTCCAAATAATTTATTTTCTAAATAAAATAGCTATAATACTTTAAATAAAAAGTTCAATTTTATTCTTAAAAAGTACAAAATTCAAAAAGTTATCCCATTCGTTATAATTTTAAACAAAATAAAAATATGTTAGACAATTTAACAAAAAAAATTAAAAATAAAAAGATATCCCAAAAAATCATTCCAAATAAGTTTTAACTTTTTTCTTTCTCCTTTTTTTTTCTTCTAAAATGTGAAATCTTTAAAAAGAATAACTTTTTAAGTATCAAAAATAAAATATAAAAAAACAAAAAGAGCAACAAAAAACTAAAGGCAAAATACAGTGACCTCCCGTCCCCATGAGTTTTGTAGTTTAAGTAACTATAATTCCCTCAACTATTGTGTACTGAGAGCGGATAAAACTATAGACTTGGAGTTCAGTCCAAAATAAATAAGTCTAAACTTGACTTCAAAGATTGACTAATTATCAATTCGACTCATGTCGAGTTCGGGCTCCACCAGAGAAGGGCAACCTATTGTACAATCAAATTGATCTAATAAATCCTAGGCTAAGAGATAATTTAGGAAGACTTCATTTTCGGCAGTTCAAAAATAGAGTAAAAGCTTCCTAAATCTATTATAATTGCCTAAAGATAAAGTTGAATTATTGATAAGCTAGAAATTAAAAATAAAAAGCAAAGTTTCAAGAGAACTCAGCCTCCCTGGTTTCGACTCATATAAAAAAAAGCACTATATATCTCTAGGTATGTAATTTCCTATCTCGTTATCTATTAGAAGTCTCTTAGAGAGAAGTTTAACTTGAATATCGGAGTATTTTTCGATCAAATCAAATTAAAAAGCACTAGCGGTATTCTTCGTCTTGTAGCAGTTCGAGAATATCACGAGCAGCATTCAGTGAGTTCGACAACAAAGAGTTCAGCTCAAAATTCTGTTCGAAATCATCAGGTCTAAACTAATTCAATTGATTCTAATTGTGCAATCTGGTTACAGCACGCACATGTATATATATAAATTATTGATAATTTTTTTGTATTACACAGAGTAAAATTAAATAAGTTTAATAAAAATAAAATTAATATTTTTAACTATTGACATCAACCTTAACTAACCATTTTACTAATAAAATACATGAATTTGCAGTGAGACTACAAACTTCAAGAAAAATACTGCAATTTCTTAAATCTTAAAGGTGCTTCTGCATTAGTTATAAATTTAAGGAGAGATCAACATATTTTATTCAAAAATTAATTGTTAAATTAATTAATATTGCCTCAGTAATTGTATATACTCAAAATCTTAAAAAGATAGTTTATTCAAAATTTAATATTAATAGTTCAAATTGACTTACACCGTAGTTAGCATACACAACATATAGTTAAATTTAAATTATTAATTTAGATTTTAAATAAATATTTTGATATTTTTTTAAGTACATGGCGTTTGTGCGTTTGTGATCAGGAGTTCTTAAAGTCATTATTTTTGGGCCAAGTAAAAAATGCAGGGCTGTATGGATAAATTGATTTATTTATTTATTTGATTAAATTAATTTTTTATATTTAGTAAAAAAATTATTATTATTAAGTCAAACTATTATATTGTTTAGACTTTTCTCGTTAAGACAAGTTGAAAAAATACAAAATTTTGATCAAAATATAAAAAAAATTTAGAAACAAAATAAATAAATAAAAATAAGCTAATAAGTCAAATTTTATGAGTTATAACTAAAATAAGCTAAGCAATAAGCAAATTTAACCAAACAGGCCCATGATTTTCCAGATTTTCCCTGAACCCTAGAAATTCACACCATCGCTAAACGCACGTAAAGTTTTGAGTTTTACTTTTTAATTGTCATCTTTAACTTTTAATCCCCATTTTAAAACTGTGATTTATGATGGTATGATTAAAAGTCTTTATTTTTAATCGTAAAGACTTTTAATCATCGGCCTGTGAGAATGTTGCTTATTAGCTTATTTAATATTATAAAATTTTCGTTGTGTAATAATTTTTTTTTTATTTAATTAAATTATTATATTTTTTAAATTCTTCTTATCGAGACAAGCTAAAAAAGTAAATTTTTTTTATCAAAATATATAAAATAATTCAGAAAAAATAAAAATAAACAAAAATAAATCAATAAGCCAAATTATATGTTGTTTACTTTTGTCTTTAGTGAATTTTTTTATTTTTTGATCAAAATTTTTTACTTTTTGAGTTCATTTCATCGAGGCTATTTAAAAAAGTAAAAAAATTTAGTTAAAAGTTGAAAAAAAATTTTAAAAAACAAAAATAAGCAAAATCATGGCATTTAGCCAAAACAGAGCCATAGTTTAAAACTGAGATAGAAAGTCATAAAAACTGTGATAAAAAATAAACAAGTGAGATTATTAAAATTACAAGATCTCAGTTTGATTAAAAGATTGTGATGGTTATTGAATAAAGAGTTCGGGAGTTTTATGAAACTGTAAATTGCAAATGATTATAAATCTCGCTTTTTTCAACCCAAAAAAAAAAAAAAAAAACCTGATCATTTTTTATCTTATTAAAATCTCTAGTTTTATTACAAATCGTGGTTGCTATTTTTTAGCTACATTTGTAATTCTGCAAAAATACATGTTTTATTTACCTAATACAATACCGATACACAAAAAAATTATAAATGTAAATAATGAAAGAATAGTCAATATTAAAAGTCGAAATTGCATTATATTAAATCAATTCTTAAGTATTTACAAAATATTTAGACGCATGTTTAAAATTGTAAAATTACAAAATAAAACTACACCTTTCGCAACATGGCAACTATTTTTTTTTTTTTGTTAACTGAGTGTTTGGACAATTTGTGCGTAGCTCAGATTAATTATAAAATCTTATAATTAACAGTCAATGAAACTTCTAATTACCCAAAGAGAATTTGAACCAATAATTATTCAAAAACAAACTCATGACCTATTTTTGGTTAAATAGCAACTTTGATAATGATGAACTTGGAGATTTCTTGGAAGCATCTTGAAGAGATTAGAAATCAGTAGATAAGGGGTCTGTGAGATTGGATGTTGGCAAGAGATCTAAACCCATTAGCCTCAGACTACCCCTGGCACCAGCTGGTACGTACCTAGTTATATATGCATCCTAGCTTCCTCATTAGTCACTGGATAAGCATAACTACAGTCATCACTTCCGCTGATACATGAGATAACTACGGTCACCCAAAACCTGACCAGTCATCCTAGCTTCCTCATTAGTCACTGGGTAGCCTCAGACTACCCCCTGCAGCTACAACTTCATCCTCATCCATCTGAAGATAATAAAATAGTTGCAAAAAGTTTAAAAAAAAAAAAACAAAAATTAAAAGTGACATTCAATCACAACATTAAATCAAGTATTAAATGCAATGCCCCCACCGGATTAAGTCGTGTAATTGGTAAATTTCCATCACTTCTATTTTGTTGTTTTGATTGATCTACAAGAAATGACCAAAAACAACTTTGAACAATTTGAATGATATTGATCAGCGAACACCCAAATTTATCCTTAAACATATATATCTGCATACAATATAATTATGAGGAATAATTTATACACATGGAGTTTAGTTGTACCTAGTAAATCAGATTTCCGTGCGAACAAATTCTTCCGAGATTTTGAATTCCAATGATCCAATCAAACAGCTGGACAAAGCCACCAATATAATTAACCTCCTCCAACCTTTATTGTTTAAAAGTTTAAATAGTGAGAGAAGATGGTTAGGGAAAATTTTGGATTAGTAAAAAGCAATGTATTCAAAGCATATGTTGAGCACCATGCACTAATTGTTTTACTATTAAACATTGATGCCCACAAACCCAGCAACCACATGGTAGCCATACAAATTCAAGATTTGGCACATGCACAGCCAATCTATTTACTCATATTCTTAAACATTTTGATTAGATGGAATTGTCAACAAATTTTAAATATTGAAAATATTCTCGTCAAAAGAACATGTATATATGCTAGTGGGAAGAACAATACCTTCTAAGCAAGAAAGTTTATGATCTTCTAAAAGGAAAACCTTCAACAAAAAAAAAATAAGGCATGTTGAGCACGTACTGATTTACAAATGTCTGCCAAAGGCAACTACTTATCTCTTAGTGTCATATACTTTCAAAGGAATATAAGTCAGCCCTGATACATCTTTTTCCATTCTTTTCAATAATGGCAAATCTTCATTAAATACAAAAAGAGAAACATACCACTATTAAAACCCAAAATTTAAAATAAAAATAAAACTGTTCATCTTGATTTTTGTGCCAAATCTCTGAGGTATCAAATATATTGTTTTTTTTTTTGCTTCTTTAATGTTATGGGCATATATTAATTATGAAGAATTCACCCTAATTGATTAGTATAAATATGTCATTGTATACAAACTGCTATTAAACTGAAGGGCATGAGTAATCTACATCGAAAGAAAAGTTTACATAATAAAATAACAAAATTCAGTCTTCACAAGTTCAGCTACTAATAGTGGTAACTCCAGAAATTTTTATTAATAGGATCATTCAAAAATCTAAATTTTATTTATTTTATAAAATAATAACTTTTACATTAATTAGTAATTAATTATATATTATCAGCATGCTACAAATTTAATTATATGTATCAATTAATAAGTGAAATACATTTTTGAAATAATTATGTTGTTGTTTTGACAAAAAATATAAATATATAAACTTTTACAATTGTATTTGGTGAGAATTTATATTTTAAAATTGGTAGAGAATAGTTTAGTCGTCAATAGTATCAAAAATATTATTTTTAATATGTGTGACCAAACAATTATTGAATCAAACTACACAAATAACTTGGTATTTAACTTTACAAAACGGTTGTTATGCTCTCGAAATTGTATATTTATGATTGTAAAAAATAACTTAATATAATATTTTATATTATTATGGAATTAATTATATTATTTTAATGAAATTAATTATACACTAGTTAAAAAAGTTCTATGATAATAAGTTTTTAAAAAATTTTATGGGGTCAATTGACCCCATAACGCTCTAGCTGGCGTAACCCCTGGCTACTAAAAACACCCCAGGATACAATCGATGAGGCAATGCATAATATAAAACAGACACTTCCCATGATATGAACAAAGTTAACCCACGCTTTTATTATAACCACTATAAGATTTTTATAAGCACAACAATTTCATTTTTTTATAAAAAAAAATTAAGCGACTGCACGTATGCCATGCTAGTTCTGTATATGTATGCACATGGGAGTGCAAGTGTGTCGTTTTCGCAAGGGTTAGTGAAAAGAAAATTGATCAGTTTATCTGATTTTCATGTATTTTCCGTCTTTTTCATTCTCATTTGTCCTCAACTTTTGAGTGGATTTAGGTTGCAGTGGATAGATTATCATCATACTATGTTACAATCCCACCAGAAGGCGAACCCAAAGGAAGTCATATTGTCGGATGGTAATTTCTCATCTTCCTCGTCCTTACTAGTCCCTTATGGCATGTTCTGTTGTATTGATATTGTTTCACCTTTTAAATGTTTGTTTAAATATTGATGACTTGATGCTTTCTATATGCAATTGTATAAGTTTTAATTTGGGTTTAATTATGAATGTGTGATCATAAAAAAGGTCATTGACTGTGATTCTGGTTTCCTACACCCACAAGAGTTGGATTCTAAGAGCACCATTCAAGTTTTCTACTTCTTACATCTGACAGAATTTAAGGAGTTCATTTGGTAGTTTAAAAATCAGGACTCAGGTAATCAAGTTGAACCTTAGAAACCTTGAGAACTTGGCTTATCTCGCATGTGATGATGGAAAAGAAGAGGAGAGAAATAAAGAACGTAAAGGAAGTTGAATATCATTTCAGCACCTTAACACTGTTGGGGATTATAACGCAACTACTAATCCCGTTTAAGTCAACCTCAAGAACGCACAACTAGAGAATATCAAGAAGAAAAGAGAAAGACAATCGCATGCAATGCAGAAAATTTACGTGGTTCGACAAATTATGCCTACGTCCACGGAATCATACTTTTACTATATTGTTTGGAAGTTACAAATGGGACAAAGTTCTGGAGACAAGAAAATTAGAAAACAACTTTAAAAAACATAAGAACATAGCGGCTACTGCAAACTCTAACTGCTGATAAGGACGTGTTTTCGCACGAATCGCTCGAGCGGTCAAGATTAATCCTCAATTGTTTTGCAATCTGTCCAAAGTGCTGCTACAAGCAACGTTAAACCGCTCGAGCTGTTTTATTCCAGACATAATTTTCTTCACCTTCCTCTAATACACTAGTTACTCCATAAGAAGAACTGTGATGCTCACATTTATTAGTTACACTTTTGTCATTATTGTCATTAAGGATTATATCCTTATTATTATTGTTGATCGAGGATAATTTACTTCTACGTCGTTATTTAATACAAATTCGATTGAGAAAATTTTATATATTTTAAAGGGTCATTTCGGAATAGACAAGTAAAGAATGAATGTGAAGAGGTGAAATATATAAACGCGATCAAAAACACAAAATAGAGAAAGATAAGGTTGGGTGAAGGAAAAGGCTAATTGAGTATGGAGTACTGGCAGTATGAACAATGTATCTGGTTATCAGAATCTGATTGATCCGAAAGTCTGGTTATCCCTCCTATTTATAGCACTCAGAGGAGTTATGTTGGAGTTCGGATAGGACTCTTTCAAGAGATTGAATCGGATCATGAGAGGCGATAACGGAGAATCAAGAGATTCTATCCGATAATCAGCCAAGTAGTGTTCTACTCCAACTCAACTAGGTCAGACAACAGAAACTTCACGGGCACCCAACCAGCTCGGGTTAAGTACCCGACCAACTCGGGTCGAGTGACTCGGGGGTCACTCGAGTGACTCGAGTGGGAGGGTCCGTATGACTCGACAAATCTTTTTCTTTGCCACCAAGCCATATGTCTCCCAGCGTCCCGTGCAAAATTGTACTGCCATTGTCTTCATTGTCTCTGGGACAATCTTTCGATTCTCAGAGGAATCTATAATCATATAGTCTGCGCTATATCTTGGTTGTTCAATCTGTGCTGAGCCACATAGTCGGTGCTATGTCATCATGATTAGGTAGTCATAGCTACATTATAGTATGTGCTGTCTTCACAACCCGTGTCGTGGTAATAATACAGTCTGTGCTGTCTTCATGGTCTGTGCCATGGCAATAATACAGTTTGTACTGTCCTCATGGTCTATACCATGGTAACAATACAGTCTGTAATTTCTTCATGGTTTGTTCCATGGCAAGTAATCAAGGCTACTGTCGTAGTCAGGGCTACACTTCATAGTCTGTGCTATGGAAAGTCTTCATCGTAGTCAGGGCTACGCTTCATAGTTTGTGCTATGAAAGTTCTTCATTCATAGTTAGGGCTACGCTTCATAGTCTGTTCTATGGAATGTCTTCTGCCTCTGCATGATGAACAGCAATATTAGTTGGCCGAGTTATAGGGGTCCCAACAGCTCAGATCCCCAATCATTCGAGTCAGCAGTGGAATAAGTAGTTTATCTCATCACTTGAGTACCAACAGCTCGGGTCATGAGTGACTCGAGGTATGAGTATTGCATCCGAGCTACCAGAGGGGCGAGTAGGTCGGGTCATGAGTGACTGAGTTCTGAGTAAAAGTATCGCACCCGAGCTACTAGAGAGGTGAGTAGCTCGAGTCTTGAGTGACTCGTGTTATGAGCAAAAGTTTTGTACCCGAACTACTGAAGGGGTGAGTAGCTCGAGTCATGAGTGACTCAAATTTTGAGTAGAAGTATTACACACGAGTAGGTCTACTCGAGTAACACTGCCCGAGTAACTTGATTGTACCCGAGTAGGTCGGGTGTCGTACTTATCTTGAAAAGTTTCGCATTGACTTTCTTTTATTCTTATTCTTAATATTGATCTACTCAAGCTATCTGCCCTAGTGGCTTGACCCATAATTATTTATGTATTTATTTTTAAAAATATGTTAATAGACGACGATCCACCTACATATTTTAAACAAAATTATTTAATAAAATCATGCATAAAAAGACGTAAATTAAATTAATCAAATCCAATTAAAATGATCCCACAAACCAGCAGAATCCTTGTTTCTCCTAATGGTGTCGCGTGACTGGAGGTAAAACTTTATGGCAAAACGGACAAACGTGGTGGAGACAAGAAAGGTAAGGACGGAAATTTCTTGCGGCGGCCTGGATTTCGCGCGTCCCTAAACATGGTCTTTAGTATTGAGAGTTTCTCCACCCTCAATGAAATACTTTTTTTCTTTGCGGATGCCTCCAAATTCAAAAGGCTCTTATCTATTGGAGAAAGCAACAAAATAATTAAACACAAAAAAAATATAATTTTATGTGATTTTTAGAGCATAATGGCTTTTACCTCCACTCTATGAATTAAGTCTCATAAAAAACTTAATTTAAAACAGTAAAAAAAATAAAAGCTCCACACACCAAACACTCTCTTGTTAAAAAAAACAAAAAACAGAGAGACAAACGGATTTTTTCTGCCTCATCCAACGTATTCTTACCGGGCTATTTACGAATTTTTCTTTCTTCCAATAACATGTGGAGAATAGTATAAAATATATAAAATAATTATATTATATACACAAATATATAAATATATAAATAAAGTTTATTTTTAAAACTATAGCATGACTAAAATATGAAAATATTGTATTTATTTTTTATTTTTCATCCATATTTCTTATTATATATATATATATATATATTTTATTTTAAGCATTTATTAACTATTATTTTTTTACGTATTATATTATCTTTAACTCCGATTAGTATATTTTTTTTAAAATTTATAAAAAATCCACAACATATCTCTGCTCTTTCCCCATCTTCACTTTTTTTTTTCATTTGCCCGGATAAAATATGAGATGAAAAACAAGACAAAAGTGTAATAGCATTGTTTCATTTAAGATATTATTAGTTATATTGGTCCTGTTTGAGTGGTTGATTTATTAGTTTATTTGCTACTTATTAGCAAATAAATAAAAAATACAAATAAATCAGTATGTTTAGTTTATAAATCACTTTATTTAGTTTATAAGTCAGTTTATTTGTTTATTTGGCCTATAAACTACTTCGTTTGGCTTATAAATCAGTTTATTTAGTTTATTAGTTTATTTTGATTTATAAATAATAACTTATTAACTTATTTTGACTTATAAATTAGTTTATTTGACTTATTAACTTATTTGTTTATTTATATAATTTTAACTTATTTAATTACTCAAACAACGTAACTTATTTATTGACTTATAAATAATGTTACCTAAATAGAGCTATTATAAAATAAAAATATCTTATAAACAATACTAGTAATAATTGTTTCAACAATTGTGTATTGAAATGTTCCTAGGAGTTAGAAATGGGCAGAGTGCAAGTGGCAAGGGTAACAGACAAAATCAGAGTCTCTGACTTGTGAAGGAAAAACATAAGTGGGAATTGGGAATTGGGAATTGGGAATTGGGAATTGTAGAGAGCACGCACTACAATTACAAACAAACAAGTTGATGAGCGTGCACTTTCTCGTCCGCAGATTAACGAGTAACTTATAATATAACTAGTTATTAAAAGAATTTTTGACGCCGACATAAAATACAAATTTAAAAATTCAGAAAATACATCTTTATTAAGTTTTTAACAATTTACAATAATCTAAAATTACGGAGAATGAAATAACAGGAATAATAAAATGAAATTTACAAATCGAGTCCTGCAATCACAGTTTCCTTAAGAATGATTCGTCGCCTACCGAGAGTGTTGTAGGGATTTCACCGGCGTCACTCTCCCAGGATAAAACGGCTTTCACGATCTCTGGAACACCACCAAGGATCGACTGCGAACGCTCTTCGTTTGTCTTTCTCTCTCTTACGGCTTACTCCGTAACCAAGGAGTATATCTCAACTTTCTCACCTTCTGTATTGAGATTTCTGTCTTGCTCTGTTTTTGTTCTCAACAGTTCTGTGTGTATCGGTCGTATATCGAGTTGTGTGTCTTTCTCAGAGAGAGATGATCATTTTATAGCCACAGAGGAAGGAGATGGATCACAGAGAAGTAAGGGCCACAGAGAATTCAATTGCCACTTATGGCAATTAAATTCCAGCCTGTGTCTCTTCGACTTCTCTGTCTCGTCCTCTTCCTCTTCAGAGACCTTAGAGCTCCCAGTAGAAGAACCAACAGAGCACCTGGCTCTGTCTCTTCTCCTTCCGTGAGCCTGCCCCTTCCTCTTCCTCTGAGATAAGCCAACCAGCCTTTTCCATTATAGAGGGTTATCTCCTGAAATCAATAGCGACTCAAGCTGTTGGTTTCCAGGCTTCAATTGTAATTGAATGGCCAATTCAATTGTAATTGAACCAGCTATTGAAATCTAGATTTCAATGGCCAATGAAATTCACAAATTCCAACAATTCCCCCCATGAATGAAATTGGCGAGAGTACACACCCTGATTACAAAGCCGACTGCAAGAGAGATAGACACCTGAAAGT